>MJUT01031397.1:79211-89902 GCA_002080005.1 Gigantidas platifrons
GGTAGTTCATAGATAATTAAAAAAAAATCAAAATACTCTGAAAATGCTCAAATAAAGATTTAAATTGTTTATGCGGTATTCAAACATTATGTCATTTGTTTCTTAAATATACTTAGATGCTGAATTGTATCTCGTATTGTTGTTTGTTTGTTTGTTTGTTTGTTTGTTGTTGTTGTTGTTTTTTTTTGTGAACATAGAGCTATCGATTTCACCCATTTGTAGAACTTCCTGAATTCCAATTCCAGCTCAGGTTGGGCCTTACAGGCACTATTATCTCTTATGTGGAGTCCCTCTAATAAGTACATTAACACCGTTCAATTAAATAAATATGTTTTTCTACAAGCTTCCATAGTAATAAGTATCTTTCAATTTGTATATATACTTTCTTAACTGGAGTAATATTTATTGTTCTTAACTCCGTCTTTTGTTCCTCTACTTTAACTAGGACAAAAGTGTAGAAATATGAAATCGACCTTAGAAAACTTTATATTATCACATTAATTTATTTAAAAAAAAATAAAATGGATTGCTGAATATAATATAATCAACTCTTATATACATTTGTGTAATTTTTGTAAAGAAGGAGATTATCAACATTATCTTATATCTTGTAAATATTTCAAAGATTTTTGGACTCATATTAATCAATTAATACAACAGGTTAACATTGGAAGACAAATAACATTAAAATACATTATTATATGACTATAAATATCCTAGATTCTGATTGGACAAAACACTACTCCACTCTCCATTTCAAAATGTGATGATAACTGCTCAAAAGTTAACATTACTTTTGAACACTGTAACGCGTATCCAAAAATAGTAACAGGGAAAGTCCAGGTTGCTTATTTTGTAAATGTATTCTCTGATTGGTCGATATTTAAAGAAGCGGTTTTGCTATCCAATCAGCGTTTTCCTTTTTCCTAACACAGCTTGTAATACATCTTCTTGTTTTATGTCTACCTCACGTTGTTTTCCTGAGACATTTTGTTTGTTTTGAATTTTATTCATCTTCCGGTGAAAGTCACAGATGGATAAGAGGCTCGCTCATGTATTTCCTTGGGGAACCACATATATATTTTTTTGTGATGACTATTAGAGTGAAAAAACCCAACAAAATATCACTAACTTCGGATTTACTTATATAACAAAACAATTGATGACTTTGGATTTCAGTTAATACCACGATTTATCAACCCCAGAGATGGCCTCGGTGATAATCAGATCTCTGGGGTTGATAAATCATGGTATTAACCTCATCCAAAGTGATTAATTGTATATTGTACTAGGCTGCACATTTTTGATAAAGGCTATTTTGATTTTTGTTATTTCTTGACAATTGTAAGTTTATGCATTGTATTTACACATCCAATGTGTAATTATATGAGTGGGTCGTTTTTGATATTTGTTATTTCTTAGTATGTATCTGAACACAAAACAAAAAAATATAAGTGTTTATAATTTATTTTAAAAATGAATTGAACATATGAGTTAAAGATCAAAGAAAAGTCATTGTTGTGGAATATAAATAAAAAAATTAATAATCGTTAAAAATAAAAACGTAG
Source organism: Gigantidas platifrons (assembly GCA_002080005.1). Lineage (NCBI taxonomy): Eukaryota > Metazoa > Mollusca > Bivalvia > Mytilida > Modiolidae > Gigantidas > Gigantidas platifrons. The sequence goes on from MJUT01031397.1 coordinate 80,780, forward strand.
ATATCAAATTTAGTGCACACGACGCATTTCTGGAATAAACATCATCAGGTACGCTTAATTGAAAGATAATGTATCATACATATATGCATTGTATATCTGAACATGTAATTTGGAATCAGTGCCTATCACCACTGTTGTGACTTCTAATCTCGATCTGGGCGAGGTGAACAACCTTATGTGATACAAAATTTGTCAGTTACTTGCGACAGGTGATGGTTTTCTCCGGGTCCTCAGGTCTCCCCCTCCACAATATAACTTAAATTTTGTTGAAAGTGGCGTTAAACACCATAAAACCCCTATTTATATATATCATAGTAAAATATCATTGCAATTTGTGTGGTTAATGCTTTTTAGCTAAATTATTTGATTTAAATAATATAGGTACATTTACAGGAGAGTGATTACAGATAAGGATTTTTCATTCTTTAATGAAAACATTAAAACCAGATTTAGTGTGCACGGCACGTTTCTGGAATAACCTTCATCAAAAGGCTAAATAATCAAATAATTTAGATGAAAGAATGTTCAAAGAGTGATAGTCAACAATTCATACCATATGACATTGGATATTCAGTTACTACCTTGGAACATGCAGAAAAATGTGGCGAGGTGATTCTGTTAATGGGATTGATTTGATTTATTGTGTTTAACGCCACGTGTAGCAATATTTCATCTATATCATGGCGACCAATTGTAGTGGTGGAAGAAGCCAGAGAGAACCACTGACCATGGACAAGCCACTGGTAAGCTTTATCACTTGCTGCTGCGAGTCGAGTGCACCATTTTTGTCATTTACACAGCCGGGCGCGAACCCACGGCGTACTGGTGATAGGCTTGTATGAGTTGCTAGGTAATCCAACTATCTAACTCAATGAGCCACCCGGGGATCCCAATCCTCCCGTCATATGTATTAAATGTGTGAGGAATTAAGATTGAAATATCACATGTAGAACTTATTGCTAAAGGGGAGTCAAATATTCGCAAGCACTTGGTGTTTGTATTTGTTTATTCGTGTCATTTGTCTTATGTACCCATTTTTGTCAGTTTTTCTGAATGGTCCATTCTTGATTCTCTAACAATAACTGTACCTTTTGTAAAGATAATGTTGTGTTCTTATTTGTTTTTGTTATTTTTAGTGTAAAAATATGTTCGTGATTTGGTTTGAACTGGTTTTGTTTTCTGTATTGAATTTTTTGTTTTGTATTGATGTGTTGTTGTTGTGTTTTTACTTTTTTTCATTGGGGGAGGGGGCTTAACATAATTGTTTTACCAAGTGGTGTTACTGATTGATGCAAGGACATTTCATTCGTTGGATGCATTGCCAGTGTTCATATCTGCATCGACTTTTTATTTCTATAGTTTTTCTATAGATGATTGTGTCGGCTTTCCTTAAACAAAAATAGACTGCATTACACACCAAAATGTATCAGTATTGTATGTACATAATAAGTCCAGCATGGTACAACAATAATTATAATTATCTATTACAATACCAACTGATATTGTATCGCGGAGTTTCTTCTGTGACTAGCTTGACAGTTAACGTGAAATCACTGATGACTGTAACAGTGGTTTCACTTGTATAGTATACATAATGTGTAGCGTCCAATGGACAATCCACAGACACAATCAATAGTGGGCACAATACACAAAGCGAAGAAAAACAAAACAAACGCTAAACATAACACTAAAACGATGAGCAACACAGAAGGCCACCGATAAACCAGGGATTAACACAATAGCTCTCAAAGGGGGAATAATAGCATTTCTTAAATAAGAGACAACGTGCTTCTCATAGTCAATTCCAGTAAAATTATTGTCGTTGGCTAGCATCAGGGCTTGTTTGAATACATTTTTAAAACTGGATGTAAGCAAAACTAGTTAAGTGAATAGTGCGCCAGCAGTGGGTTTTCAATTATTTTGCTATTAAACAAGTTCAATAATAGCACAATTCAGTATATATTAACTTAGATTAAAGTTCATTATAACACTTATCTAAGGGTCATCCGGTTTGCTAAAGTCAGTTTTCTTTTATCAAAAGTGTTACGTGTCCTTCAATATTTAAACTAGAGACTCAGTGGGCTAAGCATTTGTTGCTCACCTTTCATTCTGGTTCGTGGAACCTTTATACAGGGCCTTCTATGTGCGCTTCCTACAAAATTTCAATTGATTTGACCAAATGGTTTTATGGAAGATTTTTGTATTGGACAATCACAAACAAGAACTGCCAATGGCGTTTGTATTTGTTCAGAGGAGAAGATATTTCAGAAATTGACGAAGCAAAAGCAAGAATTGCCTATGGCGGCCATGTTTGTTTACGGATCGAGACGAAATTAGCAATCTTTATAGAGGACATTCTATTGATTCTTCCTTACAAGTTTCGGTGCATTTGACAAAGCGGTTTCAGAGGAGAATAATCTTGAGAAATCCACCATCCAGAACAAGAATTGCCTATGGCGATATTGTTTATTAACGGTTCGGAACGAGATGGGCTCTTTTCATAGAGGACCTTCCATAGATGCTGCATACCAAGTTTCGTTCCATTTGGCAAAGCGGTTTTAAAAAAAAGGAGATTAAAATGTGAAAAGTTAACTGACGACAGACGCTAAAAGCTCACCAAGGAAAAAAGGGGCAATGTGTCGGCTTGTACAGGATGACGAAATACTCAGTATTTATGGCATATACAATGGTATCCGAGCATATATAGCGTTATATGATTTGGAAATGTAGAAAAAGTACCTCTGATCTTAAAAATCAATGTAAGATGAATATGACGGTATTAATTATGGCGTATATTTCGCAACCCTTTCACTTCTGATAAAATTATGAGATATTAATATACTATTTATGAATATGTTAACAGTGGGGGCTCCTAAGTTTGATCGTGCAATCTTTGAATATTGCAATAATCCAACTTCATAGTAAATAAAGCAAAGCCTATTACAAAATAGTTATCCGGGCAAGAATATGAACATCACTAAAAGATAATTACAACTATGTATAAATAAGATAGAAAAATTGGCAATGGAGAATGGATTTAAATTCTCCAGCTTAAAAGTGTAGGGATGCACTTTTGCAATAAAAGAGGACTCCATTCAGACCTGGAGTCAAAATTATATAATTCCCCTATACAAATAGTTCCAGAAACAAAATTGTTCGGTCTGCTTTTTGATAATCAATTTACCTTTCTAGCTCATATTGAAATGCTTAAAATTAGGTACCTTCGATCAAAATTGGATTACGGATGTATCATTTACGGTTCAGCCCGTCCATCGTATATCAAGTTGTTTGATACCGTCCATCAAGGATTGCGACTCTCACTTGGAGCATTCAGAACGTCTCCAGTTGAGAGTTAGTATGTTGAAGCAAACGAACCTTCCCTTAAAAACAGACGTAGCAAACTTGGTATGCAGTATCCAACCAAATTGAAGGATTGTCCTTCAAATCCTGCATATGACTTTGTCTTTAATCTATTTTATGAAAATGTCTATGATAATCAACCCAATACAATTCAACCTTTTGTACTCCGATTAAAATCTCACTTTGAAAATTCTTATATACATTTTGATAACATAGCACATATTGTAATTCCTGAAAACCCTCCATAGTTAAACCCAAAGCCTATCTTTAAATTTGATCTTACACAATACAAAATGTCTGAAGCCAACCCTTTGCTAATTCAGCAACATTTTGCTGAAATTAGATCCGCAACATATACATACTCTGCAATATATACTAATAATTCAAAGGATTGTGATATAGTAGCAACGGAAGCTGTTTTCGGAGAGCAGATCTATTCTGTTCGATTATCATCTGCCAGTTCGATCTTCAGTGCAGAAGCTAATGCAATACTTCTTGCTTTGAAGTTCATTACTTCTTCTGATAAAAGTAAGCTCATGATCTGTTCAGATTCTCTGTTTTGCCTGTTGGCAATTGAGAGTTGTAAACCTCAAAACCCTATTATTGAAAAAAAAATGTTGAAATTGATAATAGCTTTGTTGCTATAGGTAAACATATCATTTTCACATGGATCACTAGTCATATATGTATCCATGTGAACACGATCATTGACCAGGAAGCCAAGATCACGTTGCATGATCATGTATCCAAATGTTCTATTCCTTATGCTGATTTTAAACCTTTTAATAAGAAATATATTTTAAAACGCTGGCCAGATAGCTCCGATCAGGAAATTCATAGCAAATTACACCCAATACATTCCCTAGTTGGCAAGACCCCTTTTCCTTACGGTCAAAATCGGAAGGAACAAGTAGTCTTGAACAGATGTCGTATGGAATTTAGTAGATTAGCACGTAGCTATCTTTTAAATAATGAGGAACGACAGGAATGTATTCCGTGTAATTCCAGTTATTCAATTAAACATGTTTTACTTGACTGCGTAGATGTTGCTGACATTCGTCAGACATTCTACAATGTCAACAATGTATATGATTTATTTACAAATGTCGCGGGCGACACAATTTAAAAAAATTAAAAGAGATTGATTTATACACAAAAATATAGTTTGATACCATACGTTCTCAAGAAATGGTTTTATCTTTTTAATATTTCTTTTATTTGTATATATAACCCGTTTGTTTTATAGAGAAGTACGTTAAATTTCTAAGGCTCATGGAGGCGTATTATGTTAATATACAATTTGTTCACGTCACTGTATAGCTGAAATACTGCTAAAGTTGGCGTTATACACCAATCAATCAATCAATCATATTACAAATTCCAGGACAAACCGTTTCTGTTGAAGGTAACTTTGGTGAATGGCAACTCTGCACACACCGTTTTATATTTCATTCTTTTAATGTCATACAAAGCATCCCCATGTAAAATATATCGACGAGGTGCTGTTGTCGTTGTTGTTTGTTTTACATTTTGTATTCATTTAAGATAAATTTGTGTTTTCCTCTATCAAATTGAAAGCGCTATCATGCACCTTATACTCTACCAGACAGAATTTATTGTATTAAATCTAACATATATCAAGAATGTTTGGATGTTTTACATCGTTATTTTATATGTCGTTGTTGACATCTCTATTATCTTGACTTTTAATGTTTATCAAAGTCAGAAAAAATGTTAAATATCATACACTATTATAAGTAAAATTTTACTAAATCTCGATTGTCAAAGCAAAATATGACAATACCATTAGTGTCATCGCTGAAGATGTTCATAGTAGATAGGTAAATAATTTGATTTAAATAACATTTAAATTTTGCTTGTGAAATTCTACAGGTGGGTGAGTACAGGTAATAGTTTTTCGTTCTTTAAGGAAAGTTTTAATAATACCAAATGGCCAACCAGATCCCGTAAATCAAAGGGTAGAAAATACAAAAAGGACAAAATGTCAAGCAAAGATCTACAAATCACTACACAGAAATCAAAGGATTTAGTAACACCAACACCATTAAAACCCGGGGTTAAACTATGATCCTGAAAATTGTCAATGTACATCAGATCACCTGTTTTAAATACGAGAGGGTTTAATATTGTTTTTTTATATTCATTACTTCTAATTTTTATTGCAAGAGGGGAGTATTGTATTCATAACTTGACTAAATTCAGAAAACATATAATAATATAATGACAAAATTAATTATTTTAATATAAAATTAAGTATTACATCAGTCTGAATGGTGCATGTATGCTTTTCTCAATATAAAAAAAGGACGTATTCGAGAAATTTTTCCGATCTGATTATTCAAAACATCACACTACGTATCAAGGGAACTTAACTCTATTTGTAAATACAAAACATAATAATTAAATCATATCATGAAAACAATGCTCACCTGTAAAGCTTTCTCTCCTCTGGTATGTACCTACGATATATAAACGATTGGTAATATAACAGGACTTCCTTGTTACTTGACATTCAAGTTGCATACACACAACAAAAACTTACTTTATTTAAAAGTTATTGAATTCATACTTTATAACATTTTATAAAGAACTACATGCACGGATGACTTAGAATAATGTAATGCAAGCGTGAAAAGTTATCTTGAATTGAAATCACTCGACATTAAATTGATCTAATGGTGCGTTTTCATATTAAGTTGACATACTTTTTTATCAGTGATTTTATTCTCGTAATTTCAATCTTAAAATCTGCATAATGAGTTTTTCTAATTTTGTTTATATTTCTAATATACACAAAGAAAAAAGTTAAGCAGCCTCATGTTTTGTTTTTTTTTAAATGACAAATGATACGACAAGTATCACGAGATTACTGACCAGATAAATCAAGAACGCAATGGTGACCTGTTAGGACATTACATTGGCTGTAAGAAACCACAAAGAAAGAAAATCAAGAAAAATGTTAATTTAATGATTATTTGATCACAATACAACAAGGCCAGTTTTTGCAGTAAAACATGTCCATTTTAAATATTGACCTTCACAGTTCAAAAAGCACGATAAGATTGTCATTTCAATTTCAAAACGCCACTTATGAATCACTTGACGACATCTATTGTTGAAGTACAGTACCGGGTGTAACGCCCCACGTACTTGGATGACGGCCTCAACCTTTCGTCTCATCCCTCCAGTTAGACGTCGGATGTCTTGTTGTGATAGCTGCTGCCATTCTGGATGTAATTCTGCTTGCAACTGACGAATGTTTCGCACAGGAGGTTCCCGAGCATGTATACGACGGCCTAACATGCTCTTGAACGAAGAGGCCTGGCGTTGTCATCCATTTACACAGGCCTTGTATCTTGTGGGTGATTGTCGAAATGGGGGACAACAACTGGTTGCAATACATCTCTGATATACTGATCACCAGTTAGGTTGTCTTCTATGGTGACTAAATCCAGTTTGCAGTCATGAGAGATACACTGTAAGGGACAGTTGGCTGAATGCTTCTTGGAATATAGGCTGTATTTTTGTGTCTCCAAACCCACATCCGGCCGTCGGGTACATGAAGCAGAAACCGACTCTCGTCTGACCAATGGATCTTGCGCCATATCCTTAAATTCCAACCACGTCGTGCTAAACACCATGCCAAACGTGATCGTTGATGTCGGTCTGCCAACAGTGGACGTTCAATGACTCTCCTTCACTTAAGTCCCGCTGATTTCAGACGGTTTCTAACTGTTCTTGTTGATAGACGTCTATTGGGCAACCAGTGTTGTTTGAGTACGGGACTGGTTGCGAATAGCATTCGTCTAACCAAACGCTGCAATGCCCTGTCGTCACGATTATATGTTACACGTGGTCTGCCGGATCTTGGCAAGTCTTTCATATTGTTCGTTTGCGTGGGTTTTCTCACCAGACGGCTGACTACAGTATAGTGGTAGCCCATCTGACGTCCAATAGCTTTCAAGAACATCCCTGTTGTATGCATGTCGATTATTTGCCATATTTGTGCTTCTGATATTCGCCTTTGTACCACTCTTACTGAGAATGAATAAATTTTTTTTTAAAACACCGGACTTAAATACCCAAATTCGAAGCATGAACATACTGAATTTCAGTAATGCGTGAGAGGCATGGTTCACGTGCATGACTAGTCGATATTATACATAATGGTCACACCTGTGTGAGCACATTTTTTCAATGGAACATTGTTCTTGCTATAATCAATATAAATATTAGAATCTAAACTTAGTGTAACTTATTATGTTTTAATATATCATGGGTGCTTAACTTTTTTTCTTTTCTTTGTGTATATGTATATATACAGTCCGACAAAAGTTAAGCACCGCCTAATTTATTTCAATACTATCTTTTCTAATAATGAACTTATTTCATATCGGTTTGCTGTTTTCGTTTCCTGTACACACATACTTACTTACCTGTGAAACAGGTTATTGATCGATTTTTATTTATGTGTATATGACAGGGTGTGTAAAGTACCACGTGTACTTTTCAACATTTGTGTTTGCGAACGAAAGCTGATTTTTTTGGTGTAGAGTTTTAAGTTGCATTTTCTATTGGTTTGGTATGGTGCGGCGAAAATTAACCATCCAGAAATGTGGCAAGATGTTGGCATGCATAACGGTGGTCTTAGCAATAGAAGGGAGGCAGACCACTTCAGGGTTAACCATTCCATCATTGTACGACTGATGCAGCGTTTTCGTCACACGGGGGATGTTACTGACCGTCCACGTGCAGGTAGACCTCGAAAAACGACGCCTAGAGAGCACCGGCTCATATCCAGACAGGCGCGGCGACGGCGGTTCAGTACAGCTGGTGTACTTCGTGGTAGTTTAGCGTTTGGAGGCCACATTAGCAGACGCACTGTAATCAGATGCCTCCACCATCAGGGAATGCGAGTGCGACGACCCATAAAACGTCCACAATTGACATTACGTCATCGCTATGTTCGATTTGACTGGTCACATGCTCATTTGTGGTGGACTATTCGCACATGGAGACGGGTCCACTGGTCGTTTTTTGTTACGCCATACCGACGGTCGTGCAAGGGTTTGGCGCCAGCGAAACACTTCATTTCAGGACAACCACATTTTGGGCACAACTGCTTTTGGGGGTGGTGGTGTAAATGTCTGGGGTTGTTTTTCCTTTGACTGTAAGTTGGACTTGTACGTTCTTGATGGTAATCTGACAGGCCAAACATATAGTCACAATGTGCTCGCTCCACGCGTAGTCCCCCATTTCGACAATCATGGGTTGGCTGACAGGCCAATGTTCATGGACGACAACGCTAGGCCACATAGAGCCCGAATTGTACAACATTGTTTACAGCAAGAGGCTGTTCAGACAATTACATGGCCTGCGATGTCGCCAGACATGAACCCTATAGAGTATGCATAGGACTTCATTGGCCGAAAAATTAACCATCGCAATCCAAAATGTCAAAATATTGACGAATTAAGAACTGCTATCTTACAGGAGTGGCAACAGTTCCCCCAAGAACGGCGTAGGCGTCTTGTGCGAAGCATGACGAGACGTGTTATAGAACTTCACAATAAACGCGATGGATATACTCGATATAGATTTTTATGCCTTATGCATACGCACAATAGATGTATTTAAAAGTTCTTAAGATCTGAAGACTCTGCATTTTAATGCAATGTTAAGAACTTCCATCAAAGACATACTGGTTTTACGTTTTTCCATCGCCTGTTTGAACCCCATTTT
>MJUT01031406.1:7413-20669 GCA_002080005.1 Gigantidas platifrons
AACAAAAAACCTAAAGTTTGTAGAGGACCATCCAATGAACATTCATGTACAGTTTGGCTTTAATCACATTTGTAGTTTCTGAGAAGAAGGCATTTGAACATTTTCCCATAGAGTCCAATGTTAATCTATGTCCTGCGGTGGCGGCCATCTTGGATTTTCGATCGGCATTAAAAACAGAAACTTTGTAGTGAACCTTCCAATGATCATTCCTTGGGCAGTTTGGTTTCAATTGTCCAAGTGGTTTCAGAGAAGAAGCGCTTTGAAACATTTTTCCCATAGGGTTCAATGTTAAACTAAGTCCTGCCATAGCCGCCATTTTGAATTTCATATCGGAACAACAAATCTAAAGTTTGTAGAAGACCATCCAATGAACATTCATGTACAGTTTGGCTTTAATCATATTTGTAGTTTCTGAGAAGGCATTTGAACATTTTCCCATAGGGTCCTATGTTAATCTATGTTCTGCGGTGACGGCCATCTTGAATTTCCGATCGGCATAAAAAACATAAATTTTGTAGAGGACCTTCCAATGCTCATTCCTGGGTAGCTTGGTTTCAATTGTCCATGTGGTTTCAGAGAAGAAGCGTTTTGAAACATTTTCCCATATATGGTCCAATGTTAATCTAAGTCCTGCCATAGCCGCCATTTTGAATTTCATATCGGAACAAAAAACCTAAAGTTTGTAGAGGACCATCCAATGAACATTCATGTACAGTTTGGCTTTAATCATATTTGTAGTTTCTGAGAAGAAGGCATTTGAACATTTTTCCATAGGGTCCAATGTTAATCTATTTCCTGTGGTGGCGGCCATCTTGGATTTCCGATCGGCATAAAAAACAGAAACTTGGTAAAGGCCATTCCAATGATCATTCCTGGACAGTTTGGGTTCAGTCAGTTCATTAGTTTCAGAGAAGAAGATCTTTGAAATTTCAGCCAATCAGAGCATATTATTGGCCCTGGCAGCCATGTTGAATATCCGACTGGAACGAAAAACAGAAACTTTGAAGAGGACCATCCAATGAACATTTCTGCTAAGTTTGGTTCCAATTGGCCAAGTGGTTTCGGAGAAGAAGCTTGAAATGTGAAAAGTTTACAGACGACAGACGACGGACGCCAAGTGATGACAATAGTTCACATGGACCTTTGGTCCAGGTGAACTAAAAATGGGTGTACTCGAGTGTATGTAATTATAGGTTTGTCAGTTACCTGCCAAAGGTTGGTGGTTCTGTTGCCTCTTTTATTGTTAGTCTGGCGTTAGAATGCTCTATAACTTTCAGGAACTACATACTTTCACCAGCATATCGAACTATTAGCGACATCACGTGACCTTTGTGACGTGACTTCCGGTCACCTATACACTAAAATGTTAACCTTGAGAGCTACGGGAGGTGCTAGAAAATTGACAATTTCTTATAAAATACACCATTTAAGATTACATTGCATCTTTCTCGATAATCAGTAATAGTTACCTGATCGATAAATAATAATCTTTTCAGTTTAAATCGATGGGAAATTACGTCCCTGGACTTTCGTAAAATCAATATTTTTTCCTCGATTTTACCGTTATTTGTATGTAAAATGCCTCGACCCCTAGGTGCTTTAATTGAAAATTCCACGATTCCTGGTAAATTTTGCATCTTCCTGCAAGTAGTTGACATATGGAAAGCTGGAATTGTTACGTTTATATCAGTTTAATTTTACATTCTGTCTCGTCCCTAGACGTTTGAAGTTCATCAATTTTTTGGCAACAACGTACAAACTTAACAAAGAAAGCACGGTGATTGAACTTTAAATCGCTATTAATAAAAAAATCTGATCAATATTTAAAAATTATGCTGATATCTACATAATCTTGAAATGTTTATCGAAAAGAAAATTTTATTTGTATCAGTTTAATTTAACGAGAAAATACTTCCAAATTATTTTTAAAAAGTGCATAAAAACCTCGATAAATCATGTACAATCCCTATTAATTTACGGTAATTTGTAAATTCAGTCGTTCGAAATGTGTCAAATTTGATCAATAAAATTAATATGAAAAAAATATGCTGATATCCTGTAGAAGCTGAATAATGATTCTTTCCGAAAATCGAGTTCCTAGCAGTTTAATTTGTGTTCTTATTACTTCCAATTTTATTTGAAAATGACAAAATTTTTAAGATCGAACAAGAAAAATCCAACATGGCGGAGCTCACTGGAAATAGTGTTCATGATTTAGTACACGGATTTGACAGATTGTATCATCTATTTCACTCATTTATTCATGATTCTTTAAAAATATTCCACCTGATTAAAAATATTTCGTGTCAAGAGTGTGCATTTTCCTCTTTTAATAGCAACTTTGTGGACACGCCGATAATAACGTTTGTTTGTAATTTTTAACACTTGGCTTGATTCTGTCCTTGAAATTTTTCTGGATTACAGATATTTTTTTCTTGCAAATATGTAAATTGTTTCGAGAAGTCTAGGTCCGCACCGGGGAGTACAATACATCCTTATTAATTATACACAAAGCCATAAAAATGGCAGAACCCCCAGTGCGTTTATTTCCTGTATTATTGTACAGGTAAATAATTTCACACACTTTTTTTAAATAATATAATTCGACCGGTGTGTAGAAATACCGCAAAGGACCTCCTTAGTGCACTAAGAACAATAAAGGTGCACTAAGGACATAATAGAGACGTCCTATGTGCCCAAAGAAGGTTGCAAATGAATTGTCAGTTTAAAAAAAAATCTCATATGGTCAATTTTTATAATAAAAAGTTTAAAATTAACGGCGATATTTGCATTTTTGTCGGCACGCGCCTACTACAAAGATAATCACGTGGTGATTAATGCATGTTGATTGTCAATGAACGTCGAACAAGTCAACAATGACAATTAGATGTGAGCTAATTATATAATACACAATTGTGTATGAGCTTGGACACATGGTTTTTGATGTTGATCTTTAAAACATACTGTTTTTTTACGATGAATTATAATAAAAACAAATGTGAAATTTTTTTTTATTTCGCCGGTAAAGTTAAAAAGATCGTGTGTTTTTGCAAGAATGTTTTAGTAAAAGTTTTAGATATTATTTAAACGCTAAATCGTTTTATTTGTCATTCATATCGATATTGCACATTTATAATATACGTTCACTAAGTGAAAAAATACTAAAAATTTCAAACAAGATGTGGCGTCCCTGGGGTTCACAGTGCGTCAAAATGACACAGAAGCAGGTGAACTTGTACAATATCAAGGGGAGTCATCAATAACATAATCTCGTTGCACAGAGGAGTTCGAATTTTAATGCTGTAATACCAGACCCAGATGTAATTGGTCAGTGGGGCGTAATACTCCATTTGCCAATTCCCGACTTGACTCTAAAATTATACACTTTTAACATTTCATTATTTGAGTTATTTCCCTTACAGAGGACAAAGGTGTCCAAAATAACACAAATTTTTCTCATACTCTGTATAAAATTTAAATGTTGTAACAACTGGTGATTTTTTTATTTGCTATAAAGTTAACTTCTATTATTTTACAAGGTTCAATTATCTATAAATTTTATGAAAATTATACTCAAATTCTTAATCCTTTCTGTTGCTCTTGCATTGACCGGGAACCGGTTTGTCCTCTGTAAGGGAAATAACTCAAATAATAAAAAGCTAAACGTGTATAATTTTAGAATCAAGTCGGGAATTGGCAAATGACATATTCATTATGATAAATCCGTCTATCCTGGAATTATCATTGGTCATTGATGTGTCTTTGTCTCGTTAGAATTTTCAGTTAACCTTATGATGAATTGCCATTGTGCTGTGACCATGGATTGATTACTAATTTTTTGTTGGGGCCATTCAAAGCTCGCTGATGGGTGTGGGTTCCACATGTTGAAGACCTCGTAGTGGCCTCTGAATGAATATTTCTATAGTTTCTTTTGTTGGTATATTTCCCCATATTTGTGCAAGGAGAAAGAAACTGACTCTCATGATGTAATTGTCAGCTTTATCATATACCGATACATTCGAGTGTACCCAGTCAGTTTGCAGTGACCACAGTGAAAAAAATACCGTAGATGATCACATGTAGGCCACTCAGGCAGTGAGGCTCATATAGCACAAAACAAGATCGTTATTAATGGAAAATAATCCAGTCAAAACAGACAAACACACACACATATCCTGGAAATCAATTTAAAGATTGTTTTACAATAGAAATAACGTGCACTTCTTTACCGTCACATCATGATCTTTACCGTCACATGGCTATAGTTACCGTCACAAGCACAAATTTACGGGTGGTTTTGCAAACACTTCTGTACAGTTAAATGGGTTTTGTGTGAACGGTATCCTTACCCGGAATTTTAACTGTACAGAAGTGTTTGCAAAACTGACGGGTTTCCACGCAATGAATGTATGCTAATAATGAAGTCTGATATGTGGGCCCTTCGGTGAACTACTTGGTTTTGTTAGTTTTCCTTTTTTTAAATTGTACAACTGCACAAACCTACCACGAGGCGATGTTCAAGTATCCGTGCTGTGACGTAGCAAACCACCCGTGACACTTAATTGTTTTCTTAATGCTTAGGATTTCTTTATTTTCATGCAAAACAAGTTCGGACCTTAAACGAATACAGAGTCAATACAACGTTCAAAATAAATGCTGAAAACTTAATTTGAATTTTACGAAATCTTAGCCAGTAAGATGTTGTTCCCTTATTTGTCTCGTTTCCGAAATTACACAGAAAAAACACAAATTACAGGCATAAAATATTCTAGACATTTTACAAATAAAACAAGTTTGGAACGAGATATATGAGGGAACAAAATCTGAAAGTTAAACATTCTTCTTCCGTATTCGCAATTTCTAAATATAGATATTCTGACCACTGAAATTACAATACGAGACTGGTCTCATCCCTGATGTTTTTTTTTTCATCTTGTTTGAAATTTCTAGTATTTTTTTTAATTAGTGAACGTATATTATAAATGTGCAATATCGATATGCATGACAAATAAAACGATTTAGCGTTTACACCGTGTCCAATGCCACATTCGGGGACGGAGATGAACATAGTCCGGGGACAGAGATCCGAAGCGACGAGAACGAGGTTAGTTGGTATAATTTTGCAAATTTATCGAGTTCTGTAATTAGGTAAGTGTAAAAATATATCCAGCGAAACACTGTGATCGTCCATGCATATATTGAACCCAGTTTGCATGCGCAAGTTGTCCTGGAAATAGTCAAACAATCAAACACAATGTGGGGACGGTCCTCAAAATCGGAATTCACCGGTGTTTTCTGTACGATTACGCCTTACATGCAGCACTACACAGTGATCACTGTTGTCATATAGTGTGTCCAAAACGAGGGCAATAATGATTTATAGTTATTATGGTAATGTGTCAATAATCGTTTTTGGCACAAAATTACGATGTGTCGTATGGGGACAGAGAAGTCCCTGTAGCCAGTAAGGGGGGACAGAGATCAACTTTGCAAAAACGGTAAAATTATTACAGCTGTTCTACCCTTTTAACGTTCACAATGGTTTACATTTCGTATTTAAACAACATCCTGTTATGTGTATTCCCTTTCCAACACGATAAAACACACTAAAATGGTGTGTTAATTGTTTTATTTACAACAATTTTTAGTTAGTGGACATAATTATTCGTCACCTGTGATTTTTTCCTATATATACTGAAGGGAAAAAGAAGCGCAGGGTCAACATTTAGGTGATTTAATATTATTTATTCGAATGTTTTTTTCAATATTAATTTTTAATCAACAAGTTTTTAAAATTTCATTAGATTTTGATCAATAATTCATGAGTATTTGAAACCAATTTAACAGTACCCCCAAATATGTTAAAGTGAAATCGATTAACTCGTCAATATCTCTCCTGTGCATGGAGTTCATCAGAGCATTTATCCTTCTCATGGGCATATTATCCCACTCTTTCAACAAGACAGCCCTTAATTGGTCGCGAGTAGCGGGGGCATTCCAACGCCCCCTTACTCTCCTGTCCAGTTCGTTCCACAGATGTTCGATTGCAGGGACAAATCTGAACTGTACGGAGGCCAATCGAGTGGGTTAATGTTATGATTGGCGAGAAAATCTTGACAAACTCTGGCTACATGGGGCCGGGCGTTATCCTGCTGGAAAATTAGGTGATGCTGTTGCACAAATGGAACTGCAACCGGCCGGAGGATTTCATCCCTATATCTTACGTCTGTTAAATTACCGACTATCACAATCAACGGCGACTTTAAAAAGTGAACCGCGACTCATCTGTGAAAAAGACCCGTCTCCATTGCCTCATTGGAAATTGTCTATGAAACCAAAATTTAAACAAAAAATGTTAAGTCATTTCTTATCCAATTTCAATAAAATTTGCACCAATATTATTTAGTTTTATTGTTTATTTGGACATAATCTGCAGTTTTAAAGAATCAGCAAGGTAAATTTTAATGTAATAGTTAATACTTAGGTATATGGAATTGTGACACAAAAAATTAAAGTTTGTGATTAAACCATTGATCATTTTAAAACTGCACCTAAAATATGTCCAAATAAACAGTAAAACTGTACATGTATAATATTCTGTGTTTAATGGTGAAAATTTCGTTTGAAATTGTATAAGAAATGAGTTAAAAAAAAAAAAAAATGTAAACGTGGTTTTAAGTGACGAATAATGATGTTCACTAACTGCATTTCATAGTCAACATCATCATTTTGGTTTTATATCTGGTATCATGTTATCATCCAAGTACATTATCTTTTGGATTTGTAAAATTGCAAATTGTAATGTTATTAAAATACTTAAATACAATGTATTATGGAAGTCTTCATTGGAAATCTTTCAATCTGATTAAAATCAGATCTCTCACTTGCTCCCCCTTTTCTGATATGTCGCGGCGTGGGAGATCTGAAGAAATCCCATTACGGGTCACATGTGAATGACCCGATGTCATGAATATTAAATGATATGGTAATTACGGGTTGTGAACTTATTCGACCAATCAGATTACTCGTAGCAAACAACGCTTCAGTTTTGTCGAAAAGATGGCGGATGATAACTAATATGAGGAGGTGCTGAAATCAATTTGCACACGGTTTTCTGTTGAAACGTTGAAAAGAGAGCAGCAAGAAATGATCAAAACATTGTTAGAGAAGACGGACTGCATATCGGAGCAGTTTATTATTAGAATATTACGCTTTCATGATCTCGGAAGCTGAATTTTCATTGGACGAAAAATATCATGTCATTGGGTCATTCACATGTGACCCGTAATGGGATTTCTTCAGATCTCCCACGCAGCGACATATCAGAAAAGGGGGAGCAAGTGAGAGATCTGATTTTAATCAGATTGGAAATCTTTGTAACTCTAACAGCCAAGGGCAGTAAGAACTACTGATATACATGTACATATGGAACTTTCTTTAATAGTAAACTTTTGAATTTCATACAAAAATCTTAATATTATCCAGTGACAGGATTGAATCGAAGTTACAGCTATTTTATGGTCACCTTGTACCTGATATCAGTTGATCAATATCTTTTAAATATTTCTAAGGCTATTGGCTAAACTGCATCTGTTTATCGTCCCCCTCGCTTTTGGGGTATTGTCCTTAAGTCCTGTCCGTTTTTTAGTATTCGGATGAATTGCTGTTCGTATGCACTTTGGTTTATGAAGCGTTTTGGCTTATGGGGCCACAGGCTGGGTCTTTTTCGGGTCATTGCATCATCTGGAAAAAAGAGAGAGAATTTAATTTAAAATGATATGTTAAAATTGTTTTATTTGGTGTGACAAAATATCATATTCCTGACTGGGCAGCTTTTTGTGACAGCAGTTGTACGCTCTCTCTAGGAAGTCATTTGAATGTGGAGTTGAGTCACGGGGTTAGTTCAGTCACTGGCTATTACTTGCGTTTGAAGTCAGGTATGCAACAGTGTGCAGTCTCTAATTTAGTTGTTCAAAAGGATCTAGTATCATACGCGACTTTAATCAGCATCGATATTGCGGACTTCATATTTGACGTCAAATGTAAATATGAGCCAGTGTCTTATCTTACTCCATGGAAAAACGAACCCAACTCCACCCTATCAAAACGATCTAAATGGAAGACAACATGATATCTTTACGGTGAAATAAGTTGTTGTCGTAAATGAAACAACACAAAAGTTCAGTGTGTCCTGGGACTAATAAACAAATTATTCTATTAGTCCCAGGTACCTCTTATCGTGTTGGAAAGGGAATACACATAAGAGGATGTAGTTTTAATGCTATATGATGAAAATTTTACTGAAATTACACAGGCAATATTCATACAATCTTATGTTACTTTTTCCTTATTTTAACTTGTTCGTGTCAATATTCATACAATCTTATGCTAACGCCATGTTAACATAAGATTGTATGAATATTGACACGAACAAGTTAAAATAAGATAAGATTGTATCAATATTGACACGAACAAGTTAAAATAAGGAAAAATATATGAAATAATAAAGAAATAAAGAAATTTTATTGAAAATAAATTTGTAAACAGAAAGTTAGAAAAAAAAATGAGGTGGTGTGTGCTATGAGCACCTGTGTGAAATTGGATAAGAAATTACTTCACATTTTTTTTAAATTGTGGTTTCATATGAAATATATAGGAACAAATCACAGGTGACAAATAAATATGTCCACTACCTGAAAATTGTTGTAAATAAAACAATTAACACAATTTTAGTGTCTTATCGTGTTGGAAAGGGAATACACATAACAGGATGTAGTTTAAATACTAAATGTAAACCATTGTGAACGTTAAAAGGGTAGAACAGCTGCAATCAATTTACCATTTTTTGCAAATTTGATCTCTGTCCCCTCTTACTGGCTACACGGACTTCTCTGTCCCCATACAACACATCGTAATTTTGTGCCGAAAAAGATTATTGACACATTATGCTGCCGTAATGAATATAAATCATTATTGCCCCCGTTTTGGACACACTATATGACAACAGTGACCACAGTGTAATACTGCATGTAAGGCGTAATCGTACAGAAAACACCGGTGAATTCCGATTTTGAGGACCGTCCCCACATTGTGTTTGAGTGTTTGACTATTTCCAGGACAACTTGCGCATGCAAAATGGATTCAATATCTTCCTGAATGATCACAGTGTTCCGCTGGATATATTTTTACACTTACCCAATTACTGAACTCAAGAAATTTGCAAAATTATACCAACTAACCTCGTTCTCGTCGCTTCGGATCTCTGTCCCCGGACTATGTTCATCTCCGTCCCCGAATGTGGCATTGGACACGGTGGTTTAAATAATATCTAAAACTTTTAATCAAAAATCCTTGCAAAAACACGATCTTTTTAACTTTACCGGCGAAATATTTTTTTTTTCACATTTGTTTTTATTATAATTCATCGTAAAAAAAAACAATATCTTTTAAAGATCAACATCAAAAACCATGTGTCCAAGCTCATACACAATTGTTTATCATATATAATTAGCTCACATCTAATTGTCATTGTTTACCTGTTCGACGTTGATTGCCAATCAACATATATTAATTACCACGTGATTATCTTTGTAGTAGGCGCGTGCCGACAAAAATACAAATATCGCCGTTAATTTTAAACTTTTTATTATAAAAATTCGATTTTTTTAAACTGATAATTCATTTGCAACCTTCTTTGTGCACATAGGACGTCTCTATTATGTCATTAGTGCACCTTTATTGTTCTTAGTGCACTAAGGAGGTCCTTTGCGGTATTTCTACGGACCCTAATTCGACCAGTAAAAATGACAACAAAAATGTAGCATTATACGATTTTGGCTATCCCGTTAAACAAAAACTACATATTTTTTTCACAGGAACAAAACCTTTATTAACAATTAAAAAAAAAAGAAAAACAAATATTATGCATCCCGCTTTCGGCTATCCTTTTTAACTCTTAAACGATTATTTCGTGTTCCAAAATCTTTTGTAGCCTCGAGCATAGGAATATAATTTTCTAAATCTTCACTTTTCGCTGCAAGAATGCTTAATGTTTTGAACCGATTTTTTTTAATGGAATAATTTTAATAGAAATCTGACTGTCACTCTGATTCGGACAGTTGTGCTTCAGAGGTCATGGTACCAGATGCCAGGGGGTTCAGTTCAATGAAAAATGAACAAAAATACCCATGGCTATATGACAGTGTGTTACACCAAGGGTATTTATGTAAGTTTTGTGAACTGTTTTGTGGTCATTCTTCCTCATCACAAGATTTGTTACTGTTGGCATTAACCTTGGTACAGTATGATTGCTATTCTAATACTGGACCTTCAAACTAATAAATGTATTGTTCACATCTTTTCCCAATTCACATAATTTACGCAATAATTTTCCCAATAATAAGGGACCCGTGGCCCAGATACAAATGAGTAGGAAAATCACTGACTTATAATAAGCAAGTATAATTTAAAGCACTTTGTAATAAGCAAGTCGTATTTAAAGGACTTGTAATAAGCAAGTCATTTAGTAGTTTGCTGATTGGTTGCGTCCGTCGTCCTACACCCCACACAGACAAAGGGAGTTCGAGTATAACTGATAATATGATCACTTTTAATGGTATATCTCTTAAATAACCAAAGCATTATGTGTCGTAAAGTTTTATTTTTAATGTATTTTATAATCTTCAGGTGAGCGACTGGAGATATTAAATTTAAAATTAAATTAAAATAATCTATTATATATTAAGAAGTTTTTGTTGAAGCCATGAATTCTTTGAGATTTTACCACGGATAGGAAATAATATGCACCATCTTTGAAACTACTGGGCCAATTGGAACTAACTTAAATGACACCCTTTCAAAATTGTGTCTGGCAATCTAGACACCCAACCAACATGGCCACTGTTGCTAAAGATAGAAAAGGGGGAATGAAATCTTATTTGTTTTCCTCTGAAACTACTGGGTCAATTGGATTCAAGCTTTGCTAATATAATCCATTAGTGGTCGATCCCCTTTCAAAATTTTGTCTGGCAGTCCCGTCCTGGGACCAAGATGAACGCTGTTACTAAATATTAACGATTCTTGCACATTAAGTAGGATGAACGGTTTTACATGTCTTATCAAATCCTATAAAACCAATATGTTTAGTTTATTTCAGTGAAATACTGTTCATAGAAGAATATAATATTTGTGCTTCGTCGTGCATCTTTTTTAAAAGATAGTTCATGTTAAAATTATGGGCTCTAGAAAAAGATTTTTTAGAATCTTCCTGATAGAAATCCTTCATACATCGCAAGATTACTGCAGACGATAAAATATAAATTGTACCTACAGTAGTAATAGCAACACAAAAAAAACCCCACTTGTTCCAACTTTTCAACCTCCCCCTTTTCAGTCCTCTTTCTGTTGTGTAGAATCAGTGTGAAACTGCTTCATAAGCTACCAGAACGAATATCAGATTGTAAAGATGCAGATATACCTTACTGTATTCATGAAAAGCCGTCCACTTTATCACAATTACAGTTTCTTTTCGCCATAAAACGGAAGCAAAATATATTGCAGCAATCAAACTGAAATGAGAAGCTTTCTTTTTTCTTTTTTTAATAAATGTGATATCAAAATATGACTTTATGAGTGTTTCTGAAAATGTTCAATCAAATTAAAAATTTGATAAGGAACGAAATTATTTTACGACAGATCGCTTGATTTACGTTGCTATGCGCAACATCTTGCGCAGAAGGCACGAAAATGTAAACACCCCATCTACATGTTCCTTAATGCGAAAATGTAATGGAATTAGCTTTATTGAATTACAGAGTTTTATAACAACATATTGATAAAATGAACAAGAAAACTGTAGCAGAGCTGCGAGAGGAGTCGATTAAAAAATAAGATAGGCCTTCAGAACGAAAACTTAATGTTTCTTTGTCTATGCAAATAAAGGGCGAATCAACTTCCGTCAAGGTGTTGCCATGGGACCCATTTGTAACATTAATGTGGCCGTGCTGATTCATTCTTTTGTTCATATCGGGTGTGCCTTCGGCACGACGATTTTATTTCTTTATTCCTAGTGTTCGTGCCTTCGGCACGACACAAAGTTTATTATTTATTTCATTTACGAAACCTTCAATGACAACTCTGCCTTTTTCAAGTTCGAATGTAAAACCCTGTTTTCTATTTGAATGATATAGTCGTTCCTTCGGCACGAAACGTATGTTTTAATTCTCAATACAATTTTAAAGTCATTATTTTATTTTATTTGTTTCGTGTTGGTCGCGCCTTCAATTACGAAAACAGGCAAATGGCTTTTACAAGACAGTAGAATGATATACCGGTGTCATAGAGTAAACCTTCCCCCATAGTTAACCCCCGGAAGATTTACTATACGGCACCGGTATTGGCAGCTCTTGATGTGTACTCGGTAGATTTTAGTATGTTCACCGCTGAATGGTCGGTCGAAAATATGAACCCATAGTATAAAATTATCATTCCCCGATTCTCTCTTGACAGAAAAGGACGTATAGAACAGACCATTGTTTTATAATTATTTATGTTAAATATGTGTACTATAATAGAAATACATATTATTTGGATTAATAATTTTTAGGAATTTTATGGGGTATGGGATATTTTTGTAATTTTTTTTTACAAGGTATGGAATTATAATTCTCTCACACCACTCTATACCAGCTCCAAAATTTAAACGAAATCGTGAAAATTTTTGAAAACTTAACGTAGGTATATGGTTTATTGTGTAAAAACGCCACTTTCAACAATATTTCAGCTATATCGTGGTGGTCAGTTTTATTGATGGAGGAAACCGGAGAAAACCACTGAAAACTTAATATAAGAAAGAAGATACCGAAAATAAATTTTATTCATGCCAGATATTTAGTCGATTTCTCGAAAGGTTCCTTACTATTTATAAATATTCGTACAAAACCATAAAAAAAACAAAAAAAACCATTTAATTACTTGTACATTCAAATGACCAGAAATTTGGGGAACCACAGAAATGTATCAAACTATTTAAAACGACAAAATACATCTAATTACATGTGTCGGCGATGTGTATTATCCTCTAATTAAATACCTTCAGGTGAATCAAAGGTATTTTGCGCCAGGTGTGTGGTTTAACGGGACGAAGCCACAAGATTTTGAGTGTTATTTTTATAAGGTATTAATTCCTAATGTCTATACGAAGTCACACTTTTCTGGATTATTTATTATAGATTAACGTCCTGTAATCGTCTAATTAT
>MJUT01031406.1:24263-34622 GCA_002080005.1 Gigantidas platifrons
GGGGGGGGGGGGCATTGTTACAGTACTCTTTATTTCATTAAAAGAATTACACATTAACGTACTTGAAATCTAAATTTATAATTTAAATATAATAAAATATAAATTATCTTGGCCTCACCAGAGGACAGAGTTGTCCAACATTTCCCCAGGGCCCAATAAAATGTCATATAATACAACACATAACATAAAATAATCATAACAACGGTCGACCTCCCCTTGTTAAGGTAGATTTAATGCTCTTTTTATTTTCTATTTTATGTTAATAAATCATTAAGAAACGTTTACACGATTTTTCTTTTTTTCAAGTCATTTTGTCATCGTTTTATTAAATAAAGAATTATGAAAGAAACATTGACTCAGGTTTTCGTGTATTTTTTATGTTTCCTTGTTAACATCTTTCACGACGGGTCAAAAATCATTGATTTTTCATACATAGTTTACAAGAAAACGTGCGGAACAAAATATGAAAACAAACGTGCGAGACCTTAATGATGACAAAGCGACGTTAAGAAGTTACAAGTATGGTAAAAACATGACGGAAGTATTCATCCCATCATTCTATTAAATTTAATCTAAATGTCCTGTATTATAAACAAAAACAAACAAACAATTTAAGCGACAAAGAAATATCCTTACTTAGGGACCCTCTCCGGAAAAAAAGTGTTACTGAATGAAATTTATCGCCATCATTGTCGTGGGTACTCTCGAATTGTTCCACGGTCATTTGTTTCAATCGAGACAAGTGCATGTGATGTCTTCTCCTATTTGTGTAGAAGGTTCCGAAACCACGGACACTTGTTTTGTGCAATGGGCACAACCCGAGAATGCTCTGGGTCGAAAACACCTATCTTACGTCTTCGATCTTGAATATTAATCATACAAATAAGTTTTACATGTCTTTGTGTTCAGGCCGAAGCAGCTTTAATGTCCGGTGGTTCTCACCGAGAGAGATGTATCAAATATAGCTTACAAAATTAGCTTGATTTACATAATAAAATCCCATTTCTAGTGTATAAATTGGTATCAGAGAAGTAATAATTACGAGTAATGTAATGTATGGTAAATATGCATCAAGGTTTGTTGAATCATTGTGTCGAATCGACAATATAACAAAATGTGTGTTTTGCAAAAGCGCGGATTTAAAATGTTCGCTGTGTATGAAAAGCGCGCTTGTAGATGTCATCAAAAGCGCTTGTGATTTATCAAAATCCGCGCTGTTGTAACAAAAAATCAGCGTTTCTGACATGCCACGCTTTCGTAAAGCTCCCAACAGAACTGTCTATGTTAATGAAAGTATAGTTCCTCTCGTTTCTGCCTCACAGTAATACCTAGAAGAGGTATTCCCTCCGACTTGTTCTATAAATGTTTAAATATGATAGCCGGCCTCGGGTTTAGTGCTCAGATATGTTTTAGGATATGTATGAAGACATGACATGAGGGAAAATGTTGCTAAAGATTGATTAAACATAACTTTGCAAACTTTTTGCGCCTTACGAAAGTTAGACCTAATTGAATTTGGCAATTATTTTTGGCGCAAACTTTTCTTTAAACTTCAACCAAGAAAACATCTGCGGATTTAGTTGCATAAGTTCAATACATTCAAATTAATTCTTCTGTTTCGCAATTTCTTTTTAAAATCTTGAAATTTTGAATATCAATGACAAAAAAATTAACACAGTGATTCAGTGCACCGCTAGAAGGGTTAAAATATCGATTATGGAAATTAAATGCGACGAAATCAAGTGCCCCCTTTATAAATTATTTTTTCAGTGAATCAGAAATCCGTCAATTTATAATGCCCTCATTTTCATCCCCAATCAACACTAATTGTTATGTTATTCACGACCGATTAGAGTTGAGTGTATAATTGACATCTGGGGTGTTTTAGACGACGCTGTATTCTTTCTTTACGAACAATGAAAATTCAAACACCATTTTGAAATTCAGCAGATGATGTCATTGTCCCTGGGAAGCTTGATCGCGTGCAAGTCGCGTGCGCTTTTAACCAATTGTCTCCTTAAAAAATCTCGATTTAAAAATATGGCTGTGGAAAACAAATCAATTCTTGTAACTTTAGTATTTTTGTCTTTTTTTTAAGTGTTATTTCCCATATCTAGGTAAAAAAATATTATATTTGCCAATACGATGCTGTATATTTGGGGAACCAAAAAAAAAAGGAGGGGGGGACTAACGGACATGGTTTAAGGTTAATAAGAAGAGGATTAACTTTCATGGTCAATTAAGCACATACCTGAACATCATCCTTACCTGTATAAAAATTCATCAATAAATTCTATAAATGACACAGGTGTAATGTTAGATACCGTTACCTTTAACAGGTGTAATTAGATACAGGTGTAAATATTGATATCAGTTCACAACAGATAGTGGTTTATGATAGTTAAACTCGGTGTTAAATCAAGGAAATTATATTTTATCTTATTTTGAGAAGTTGTAAAGAATTACCTGTAAATACGAGATAATGTTATAATGAATATTGTATCTTCTTAGAAATTACCGATATGTGCTAATCTAGTTGTCAAGTATCAAATGAAGATACAAAAAAAACTAACACAAGGATGTGATATTAGTCACCGACCAAACAGTTAACTTCTTAAGTGGGGTGGGGGTATGTTTTCCTCCGAGTCAGATCCAGCTTTTGTTCACACGAAACAAAATAAGATAATTTATTTATTTTTGTCATGTAAAAAAAAACGGTATTTTATTTCTTCAAAACTTAGTTTAGTTTATGATGATTTTATTTGTTAAATTAACAAAAAGGGATAGGACACAAGTTTTGCCAACTTATGAAGTCTTCTCCCATTAATACAATAAATTCACATAGTATAATGATCATTCTGAGCATGCATATAATACATATAGAAAATATATTGTAAATAATGTAATAAACGAATTAATAACAAAAAATAAAAGCTTCGGGGTCAGAGGGTCAGTTGTACCTTATGCTTCTTTCATGTCAATTGCTATTTTCTTTAAATTTTACCTATAGAATATTTTCCCCCCGGGATATACCCCCCCCCTAAAAAAAACCCAAAACATAACATAACCAAACAAAACTGAAGGGAAAAAAAAAAGAAGTTAACTGGTCTATTACTTATCATTTCCAAGATGACCAGCAAGCATTTGATTATGTATATATTTCATTGTCGTCATAAATATACACATTGGAGGGTTTACAATAAGTACTTGTCTTAAAAATAAAGGCTTTAGCCACAGCAATGTTAGTAAATTATTTAAGTATCCTTTTATACAAACCAAGCCAGACCGGCAAGTATTAAAAATCAGCATCTCTGTCAAAGATGATGACGAGCACAGATTTCTATAGTTTGTAAAATTAATCGACGGAAATTATTAGCCATAATGGCAAAATGTGCCAGATAAAAGACAAAGCGGGAACAATTAGACAAAGATTAATCATCGAATGAGTCAAAATTCTAAATCTATTGTTTGTGGTACAGTGCTGTGGATTCATAATATTTCCACCATATCTTATTTGAGTTATGAGATCATTTTCTCTGACAGGAGGGCCCAATTGACAAGAACATTGAGAAGAGGGGATCGATAGTGCTTATAAATAGAATATATACAGGGGCGGATCCAGGATTTCAAGTTAGGGGCGCACTAAAAATAATCGCGCTGAGCGGAGAGAGGCGCGAACATTTTTGGGGTACTTCGTGCGAAAAATCACGATTTTACGCCAAAAAATCATATTTTTTCCAATTTTAGGGAGGGGGGGGCGTCCCCCCCCCTGGATCCGCCCCTGATATATATACGAGACAAGAACGTAGTGAAGTTTCAACATCAGATGATTTTGACTACTGTTTAGGGCCTTTGATTTACTTGCCCCCAAAGATTTTTTTTCGTTTTTTTTTTATATTTTGACTTTGTTGTTCATTTCCTTTAATTTGTGTCTAAGTATAAAATTAGAAAGTCTCCCATGTTCATTTACACCATTAAAGTGAGTTTTTAATTCATTAATTTCTAAATTCTGCGTAAAAAATGTCACACAGTTAAAACCCAAATAGACAGCTGCACACGAGATTAAAAAAGAACAGCCAGATGTAACGTTCTTAAAATAAAATTACTTAATTAAAAAATATAGCAATTGAAAATCTTTTTCATAATTAAAAAAAAAAATACCATAATTAAAACAAAAATCTTATAAATTGTGAAATCTTTAGCAGTATTTCAGTTATATCATGACGGTCAGTTTTATTGGTGGTGGAAACGGGAGTTCCCAAAGAAAACCACCTACCTGTCACGAGTCACTGACCAATCATAGAGGAAATAAAGATAATTAATTAATTACATTGAACTTCCCTTTCATCTTCTTTTAATGTATAATTATATTTTATGTATTATGCAAAATCTTGGTATCTCTGTAAATTGGTTATGAGAAAATAGAGATATAATATAATATATTACTAAATAATAATAATTACTTTAAAAACAGAGACACAATTAACTTTGATCTAAAATACGATTATTTACAAATAAATTTCTTCGTATATCAGACTTCCTTCCTTCTGTCATAACGTCTATATGATAAGTCTTTGTTTACTTAATACCCCCCATCCGGTTCTATCATGATAAGGGTACATAAACAACGGATTCCTTAGTGTCCCCTTCCTGCTTAAGCCATACCCCCAAGAGGGTACACTCCATTATACAGATCTGTTGGTAATTAAGTTGATTAGATACTTGGATGACATGCTGAAAATCTAGGATTGTATATTTAATTAGACGAATAGGCGTGTGTTTTATATCCGCATTTATGACAGAGAGTTAGAAAGAGAGAGAGCCGGGTGGATGATAAAAATCGATGCTGGCTGCTTCAAACTTAATTTGATCATTTGGGAGAGAGACGTGGATAATAGCTGTTGTGGTTTATTGCTTGGGAAGAAATATCTGACTGGAATAAAACGAAATGAAAGCAACGACCGGTAAGATGACATGTTTTATTTGAATAATAATAGAAATAATAAAATAAAAAAAATAAAATAAAAAAAAACAACAAAAAAGCCAAAACAAACAAAAAAACGTAAGATTGAATGTAAGAACTTAATATTGTACTTAATTAAACCTGCTTATTTCTCCCATAAATTAAGCTTCAGCTTTTCCGCATTAAACAGCTCATAAAAGACAGCTGCACGTGGTGTTTTCTTCAATGGAGTCGTTTGACAAATTAAATGTTGGAATTGTGCATTATTTATTTTATTTACGGAAGAAATATGTTCATCCATTCGGCCAAAATAAAATATTTGAATATCGTTCGCTCGAGTTCGAATTATCTACGTCGGTTACACGCGTTCACGCTCAGCTCCGGGATAAAACAGAACTCACTGCTTCAATGAAATATGTTCTTACATCTTTTATAGCGTCTTATGGAAGAACATGTTATTCTTGGGACAGAAAATGACATTTTGATTGAAACAATTGGCTGAAAGTACACTACATGTGGATTACATACACTGGTCGGCTTCAACTCACTGTATCAGAAATAGACACTTGTCCAAGTATCCGTATTATGTACGACTTGCTGGATCTGTTATCACAATTTTCATTGAAAGCAAAATTGTAATTCTTACATTTTCAATTTTGGAACGTCACAAATACATTTTTAAACTTTCCAATTTTTTAACGTATTAATAAATTTAGAAATTTTCTAATTTTGGAAGATATCTAGATAAATTTTGAAATTCATAATTTCTTGACCAACCAGTTTTAAAATTATCTACATTCAACAGTAACCATGGCAACACAATACTAGTATTAATCTTACATAAAAATCAGTTAATATCTTATAATATATCACCTGGTAACGTTATGCATGTAATTCTTGTGACATAACTGGAGCGAGGTGTACAACATTATGTGATCAAGTTTGTCATTGACTTGCGGCCGGTCTGTGGTTTTCTCGTGATACTCCAGTTTCCTCCACCAATAACACCATATATTAATTGCTCTATAGTTCAGCCCTTTTTTTAGCCGTGGGATTCGTGTTACTCGATCTTTAGTTTTATATGTATGTTTTGTAGATGGTTGTTTATCCTTTTGTACGTTTTCATTTGGCCATTGTGTTGTCTGTTATTCTTCTATTTACAGATCCTGATTACCACGTTGGTATAACTATCTCTAAACTCTTTGCACACAGTGCTGGCAGTATAATATTTCTCAAAGTGTAGTTTGTTTTCGTCTTCCAGAGCATAGTTATGTCATTGTAATATCTTAAATAATACGACATCGAATCAATAATTTTTAATTAAGAAGAAAAAATGCGTAAAATAGAGGGTAGGAACATATCTTAGTGACGTCAGCAGAAGGTCTCCATTTTCTTTTTCTTCTTGTTGTCGTGATCAAATCGATTACCTCCCTTGCCCGTGCATTAGTTTTTAGTGACGACGGGAAAGGTTCCCCCATTTTCTTTTTGTCTTCGGATCGTGACAAATTTTCTCCCTTGTCCCTACCTTCCGGAGCACCCGAGTTCACCCCCGGTTTTTAGTGGGGTTCGTGTTACTCGATCTTCAGTTTTCTGTGTAATGTTTTGTGAATCGTTGTTTGTCATTTTGTCCTTTTTTTCTTCTGACCATTATGTTGTCTGTTCTTCTTCGATGTACGGATTCTTTGATATCTGCAAACTCTTCTTTTTAGTAACGGCGATATTATAAAGGAGGGGGTAGACAGGTCCCACTTCCCTCCCCCTGCATCCCACTTCCTTCCCTCTTCTATAGTATGGGGCCCAATACACTCCCGGGTCCCCCCTGTCCACCGCCTCATAAAGGGTCCCAGATTTCTTTTTTGTCTCGTTATCGTGACTAAGCTGATTATCTCCCTTTTCCCGTACATAATATCGTAACATTTGTATGTTTAATAATACGATATTTGTGTATCTGTCTGTGTATTATATAATATTTACATAAATGATTTACACAGTAATCATTAAGCATGTTAACATACACTAATCATGGATCACACGGACTAACATCTGTGATATCATTTATTGATTTATGATAAAGACGAGATATTTCCTGGGGGAATTTGTTTTTTTTTTTTTATATAAATTTTAATGATAATATGAAAAACAAAGCAAAAGATATTCCACGCTGTGGGAACAGTTCCAAAACGTAGCGTAACACAAATAAATGACCTCCCATTTTCCTGGCTTGGTACGGACACTTCAATGAAAAGTGGCGGGGTTTAACCACAATGTAGTTTTATGGGCATAAACGTCTCTTCCTATTGAAATGGTGCGATCATGCAAATATCTTTATTTATTTTTAAAACCTATACAGCACGCTGTAATAGAGAAAATATAACTACACGTACTTTACTGTACAATAATTCAATAGAACATTCTGTATTTGGAAGAAAAGATGCGGATGTTGGTTTTCTGATACATATTCTTTCTAAAAGCAGAGATCGTCTATTCTTATAACCATACTCACTGGTATGTTACTTTGAGGGTTCATGAACGGACAAGGGATATTTTAATTGATAAATTCACTCAGAATCACACTTATATTTGACCTTCTGCTTCCATCGGATACTTGAGAACAACTGTTTAAGTTGAAAAGGAGGAGGAGGAGGAGGAAAGGGGGGGATACTTTATTTTATGTCACCAAATTTGATAGCGAAAATGTAAATTGACCAGAAAGATGCAAAGAACGCCGACTCTGCAGTTCCCGGCATGTAAAAATAAAATAAATAAAATAATCTGCTGATTGTTTCGTAAGAAAGAAATAATTCTGGATAGGAGGAAAATATAGCTCCCCCCTTCTCCAAATTAAATGGGTGTCCCCTTTGTACACTGTGTCTTCCGAAAACCCGACAGAACCACAACATTCTAATATTTGGTCCATTAATTTGTGTGTATGCCGACACGTGTTACAGATATTGATATCCGTCGTTTTATGTTAAACGTCTATTGATTTATAATTGTCCATTGTCGTTTTTCCCATTTGACCCAGAAAAGTGCAATAGGTCAATGAGTTAATAAAATACACACCAACCATATACCGAGTGTGTTCATTACACACGTCAGATGACGAAGAAAATCCGTTACTCTGTCTTTCCGTCACGTGCAGGAACGGAATCAGCCGAGTTTTGACGAGTGGGATAAACGCATACAAATGTTTCGTATGGAAGAGGGGTTAATAATAATCACCCTTACACACAGAGATTAAGATACTTCAGTTTGTGATTTATATTTAATTGATAACAAAAATTTCCAATAATAAATAATAAGTAATTTGTATTCAATCAAATATGATCTTTGGTTGACCCCAGTGCCGGATTTACTGACTTACCTATTGGCTCGATAGGCTGAAGCCTAGGGCCACAAAATATAGGGAACCCCGGCCAAGGTGTATTATATTTTTAACACTGTTAATATTGGACGTTCACACCTGTGCTGTCATAACGTACTGTACTTTCTAAGCAACCCTTCAGTAACTATTTTTACACAGTTGCACTCCATTTCAGAATATTTCAGAATTTTAAACATCCTCATCATCCCCGCCTTTATTCAAATTAATTAAACACACTTCAATCTTCCTCCAGTCGTGAAGGTGAGGAATTGGGAGAGGCCTCATAAGTGGATTAGCCTAGGGCCTTTCTTTATCTAAATCCGGCACTGGTTGGCCTTTTCTGTATTATTTTATAACCTATTACTTATTATTACCTGACCTCCCCTTAATCGAGAGGACACCCCGATCCGCTATATGGGAACGCGCTGAGCAACACAATGCGGCTCATGATGGGGATTAGTCATGTGAACCTCCACCAGTGTCAAGTGGAATATTTCTGGTTCAATTTGTAAAATAAACATGAGTATTCCTTCCACTCATCACTGACTATTTCCAAGTTTTTTTTTACTGTGAATTTTGACTATCATTTTAATCATATTTTGTACAATAGACATGTATATATCTACTTATTAATCAAATTTCATAAGCCTCTAATATTTAATGTTTTATTTAATGATGAGTATTTTTTTCCTGGAGGGCGATATTTATAACATATTATCATATCGTCTGAATTTGTCAACGAACCAACACATGTCACACGTCAGGATGAGTTTTTAATAGATTATATTTCACAATAAAAATAGATAATTATCTATCAAGAACATGATAGATAGATTATTAAATAAACATGCATTTTCATAAAAAATTGTTATCGATAAGGAGCCATCTGGTGAACATCAGCAAGTGAAATTATTTATAACAAGTGTAATGTTGTATTGTGTTTTTAGCTAAATAAAATCAACATTGTATTTACAATTGAAAAATATAGCAATATATAATATACTCCCAGAGCAGGAACTGCATGCACTCCATCAGATGTTGTATACATCCTACAACGTTGTACAAAATAAACAAATTCAACGATGTGCTGTCTACAAAAATAAAGGAACTACTCATTAACTTATACAGTTTCGTAATGTTTTTTTGTTTATTTTTGTTTTGTTTTAAATTCCCAGTCGCCAAATTTTATAGAAAAATGTCTCAAAAGATGTAAAAAAAAAAAAAAACCAAATAATCCAGTAGCCCTTGCAGTTTCAACGAGAAATTTTAATTTTGATTTATAAAAAAAAATTATATATTTTTCATGTCCTAAAAATAATTATGATTTTTTGTTTCGCTTGAAATCAGAAAGCAATGTTGAAAATAAAACAAACCAATCTATAAGAGTCATAATAGCAACATTATGTTGAATTTTGTGTAATCAGATGGACCAAGGATGTATATACATCCTTGGATGGACATAATTAAATTGTAGAAAAAAAGTGAAGAAAAAAACTTGTTAAGAATATTTGTCCATCTGTTAATCTGTACTTAATATTAGAGAAAAATGTCAACGTTTTATGCGTTCACGTTTAACACAGAAACGAAAAACACACGTTTTACATTAATTCTCATCTCAATCTACAGAATCAAGTTACAAATCAATTTCGAATAATTATTAACGATAACAACTGATCAATTGAGGGCCGATATGAAGACAAAACGAACAATAATAGTGTATTATTGACCGACCAATTAGTTGAGATGAGACTGATGTACATCTGGAGTGGACAGATGGCAGGACTTGAGAGAGGGGGTCCTCATATTTAATTGGCACTCTATTAATGATAACATTAGTAACATAAATTTATAATTTTTCTCTACTAACTACCCATGAGAAACAAATGACATTTAATTTGATATGATGTGTAGCAGTGATTATTTCTGATATCCGCGGAACCATGTCTTTTATGGCATCCCTTTTGAGACTATCGTATATATGGTCGCCAAAAATTAGACCGTAGCTTTTTTTTTTTTTTTTTTTTTTTTTTTT
>MJUT01031406.1:34754-47978 GCA_002080005.1 Gigantidas platifrons
TTTTTTTTCCATTTGTTCCATACCAACATACCGTTTAAGCAACATTTATATATTTTTTTCAAAATAAAAAAATAAAATAAAAATGAAAACTATAAATAAAAAAAAAGTAAATGAAAACTTTCAATAATAAAAAGTTATAAATGAAAACTGTAAAACTGTTAAAGGGATTATAATGTTGAGAACTTCGCAGAGAAACGTTAATTAAGTTAGGAGTTATGATGTTAAACGTCACTTTCAACAACGTGTTTCTCTGCGAAATTCTCAACATAGCTTTTTTTCACTTAAAGTTTTCATTTATTATTTTTTTATTTACAGTTCTAATTTTTATACTCTCTTTTTATTTTGAAAACATACTAGTATATGTTACTAAAACGGTAGTTTGTTTAGAAAAAAAATAAAGTGTAGAAAAGCAGAAATATCGAATTTCTGAGAGGTTGAGCTGAATAGTTTAGCATAGCTATCTAATGTGGAGACATTATGCTGATATGTTTAATATAGCTATATACAGTATATATTAAGCGTTAACTTTGTTAACTAAATCACTTTAAGTATCCTAATTTTCTAATGATAAGTTTACGACCATATTTAATTTGCTTCAAGGAAAAGTGATGTTGATTTATCACAGTGTAACTTATGTTACGTAATGTTATGTTATTAAACCGATTAAAGTCCAGATTAAAAACCCGACGAATTCCAGATGATCGAACGTTCGGAACCTACGGCTATTAACGGGGACTGTGGTTTAGTGAAGAAAACATTAAACCTGATGACAGGACGATTTTTTTTTTAGATTTATCAACGTCCGTGTACACATTCCTTCAGGGTCAAGTCACGGTCTCTCAAATTTTATATTTTGACTTCATTTGTTTACACACGAGTTGAATTATTTTACTATAGAAAGTTAGAAAATAACACTGTAATGCGATTCATGAACTTTATATAACTCGCGCCGGATCACACTTATGCAAATTAATAAGAACTGGAGAGGCTAGAACCTGCATGACAAAATATTTAAAGTGAATAACAGTGTGTCTTATGTCTAATTTTGAACAAAGGGAAATTTATCTACAATGTTTTTTGAAGTGAAGACTCTATAAGGATAAAGACACAGTTAGCGCGGAACCTATTTGTGCATGTTAAATTCACAGAGCAAGGCACCGGACAAGAATTACCATTTTTAATCTTTAACCATAGGAATATATATTACCACAGTTTCTATTTCATTCAGAACGCCAACATCGCATTTTGCTCCGCACGTCAATATTGCATTTCATTCCGAACTTCGACATTACAATACAAATTATTATTTATTTTAATTATCAAGACTTATTAATTAAGCTATGGGATCTCTTGTTGTAGCAG
Source organism: Gigantidas platifrons (assembly GCA_002080005.1). Lineage (NCBI taxonomy): Eukaryota > Metazoa > Mollusca > Bivalvia > Mytilida > Modiolidae > Gigantidas > Gigantidas platifrons. Next base: position 36,117 of record MJUT01031406.1, read on the forward strand.
TGACAACCACAATGTTGCCTAGCAACGGAACAGATATAATTGTCAACAAAGAGATGGAAGTGGAAACAGTTATTGTAATATTATGGATTTCCGGTGGTATTCTACTGGTAGCCTTACTGGTACTATTGGGATGTATACTACGTACGAACAAGAAAGGTCGCCGGAGATCTAATCCTCTCAGGTAAGTACGTACTTAAGACAACATTATGAAAATAAATAAACCTGATGCCAGCTTACTACACTACAAAGTTCTAGATCGATATTAATGTGATGACAGTTCTTAATACCACACTCGGGTATCATCAGCACAGCATTGTCATTGAAATATCTTTCAATACTAACTAATTTCTAGTATAATACAGTGATTCAAGATATTATTTGTCTAGATTTTAGTAGTCACCATTTTCAGAGCCTCATTTTGGGTACACAATGTTTTGTGACGTCAAATATTCTGGTTTCCAATTGTGCACAACCAACACTCTTGGACGATGTTTTGGTGAGATAAGCTATGATGGATGTGTTTAAAGCCACTGAAAATAGTATTTCAGTTATGTCATGGCGGTATTTTTTTTTAAATTATTGGAGGAAAATTGGAGAACCTGTAGTAAGCTACTGACCACCGGAAGTAACTGATACAACTTCATCCGAGTACACTTAGCCACTGATGGGTATCGAACTCGCTTACTTAGTGGTGATGGGTACTGAATGAATTAGTATTATTACCCGAACAATCATGACCACTGCGACCAACTATACACTATACGCTAAGGTAAGTAGACGTTGCGATGAAAGAACTTCAGATCAAAATTATCTCCCCTTTCCTAATTATTTTCACAGTTGCCATGGACGGTTTATAATGACTTCACGTACATCTCGTCCTTCTCTTACACATTTATATACCTCCTTCAAGATCTTTATAACCCTTCTGTCTAAGGCATACAAGTGTGGTTCTGTCAAAATTGGAGTTAGTGAGTCTTTGGCGAGTGATCTTCGCATTAAATCACTCAATCTTTCTGGTCCGAGATACAGTTTGACTAATTTTATAAAAGTAGAATAGTTGATTTGGCAACACTGATATAATGGCGCTAATATTGATAGTTCGTCATGTTTTGTTTTTCCGAATCCTCGTCCGTTATCGTAATGTAACTGAAATGTATTATTTCCGAAATACTTGTATGTCTCGTAATGGTGCCTGTCCATGTTGCCCATTAAGAAATCAAAGATATGCATATCAATTAAATCTAGTAACCTTCGGTACTTATTAAAATGAGGTTCCTGTTTAACCAAATCACAGAGGTCATCCTTCACTTCCCAGTAGGCCATTTTGTCTTCTCTATACGTTCGTCGCCATGGATTTATCCATGTGTTTCTGTCGGCCATGTTATCGGAGGAGAGGAATATGGCGAACGAACCTTCCAACATATCCGGTTTCCCACATATAGCATGATTGATATCACAATAATGTGTGCAATCACCATGGAAACATACGTTATCAACGGGCGACATGAAAAATGATTTCACTAATTTTAGATCGGCCACGTTCTTAATTTCTGACGTCATGTTAATTTTTCTACCAATCGTTGGAGGGACATTGTAAAAACCCAGAACCCAATCAAGATGAAATGCCGCTATTTCAGCATGATGTCTTTCATAATCACTGAAATAATAGTGGTCTGGCATCGTTTCTACGTCACGTGCAAAACGCATAGGTTTAAAGAGTGCCTGTTCGCCGTTACGATATGTGATAATCAATTTAATTTGAGTTCCACCCTCCAACATTTTCGTTGCTGTTATAGGCAGAAGGGTTAAATCCTTCATCAAACCTTCAAGATTACTCTCAATTGGATCATATAATGCCGATTGGTGTATACCTCTCTGAAAAATTTCCCAATTGTTTCTATATGATTCTCTTCGTTTTCTTAAAGCTGGAAGGTATCGACCTCTCTTGACCTCCTTGTTCAACGCATCTACCAGTTCTTGAAATGTCACTCTTTCTAACTCATCGAAGTCCACCACATGCTTGTTCATATAACGTAAATTCCATAATAACTGGTCAACATCATTGTCTGTGTAATCTAAATAGGGTTTCGATTTCTCTGTGTGAACCCTTTTCACATGATTTGAGGAATCTCTAAGGTCAGATATCCCTTCATCACTTGTATAATTGTCTTTGTTCATTTTCGTCCGACTGGCAACAAAATGAACAGCCTATACGAAGTAGAAAATAAATTTATACTTTTCCTAATATCACCATAAGCGCAAATTGAAAATTTTATTGAGAACATTTTACCCGTGTTATTTGGTTTTAAATTATCAAGAAACCGAAGTGTAGGACGTATCGAAGAACTGACCCCGGAGGACGAACTATTATTAAGTAACCCTTTGGTTTTGAAACAGGTTGATATATACTTAGTACTACTACTGCACCTACATTTGAACTACATGTACTTTACTAAACATCAATATAGGAGGAAACATAGTTGTTTTAAATTTTGTTATTTCTAAAACCGACGCGGCAGGTTTTTATTGTTTGTTTCTACACATGTATATATAGCAGTTTGAGATCCAGTTATCAAGAAGGGAAAGTTGCGATCCCGTTAACCGATATTAACTCCGGCACAATAGTGTGCCAGGACATGGATTGTCAATGTCTTATTTTTACTTCGACACAATAGTGTGCCAGGACATGGATTGTCAATGTCTTATTTTTACTCCGACACAATAGTGTGCCAGGACATGGATTGTCAATGTCTTATTTTTACTCCGACACAATAGTGTGCCAGGACATGGATTGTCAATGTCTTATTTTTACTCCGACACAATAGTGTGCCAGGACATGGATTGTCAATGTCTTATTTTTACTCCGACACAATAGTGTGCCAGGACATGGATTGTCAATGTCTTATTTTTACTCCGACACAATAGTGTGCCAGGACATGGATTTTCAATGTCTTATATCGTAGTCATTTGTAATAGGCAATTGTTCATTTTGTTGAGTGGTAGAATTGTTGACCACCACTTTTTAGACTTTCTTTTCATAATATTCCATTGGGAGATGCAATGTCAAACACTCACACATATATTCACCATGTGGTCAGTGTTGCGCCCTCTTTCATGACTTATTACTGAAGGTGTAACAAGAGTAGCACAACAGATACCTTAGTGAAGTAGGAACTGCATACCCTTCCGGAATACTTGAGATCCCTTCGGCTTTAGTCGAATTGATTTTGCCCAATCTTTACTTTATGTGTGGTGACTTGCCGACGGCTGTTTGTATTGGTGTCTTTGCAGTGTATTGCCGATCATTGTTTGTCTCTTTGTCATTCTTTTGGCCGTTGTAATGATGACAGTGGCTTCCGTGTATCTCCTTTGGTATCTGAAAACATTATTGGAACTAGAAACTTTGATTTGCAAGTTAATATTTAATTAATACCTTTCCAACGGCATACAACATGATATTTTGATGATCCACCCAAACATTTCCATCTGAGTATTGGCTAAAGACTATAAACGAAATTAGCACAGTAAAAGCTATCAGCCCAGACACTAAAGCTCTCTTTCTGAACTTCATCAGTTACGTGGTCTAATCAGGAGCAATTGAATGACTCAAAACATCCATATACATTTACACGACAGCAGCATCATTGAGGTACCAGAGAGGATATCTTTATAGTAATAGTCCGTTGCATGTTGGAATAAATGCGCCCTCATACACTCCTGTTAAATGTCTTTGTACCAAGTCTCGGAAATAATGTGTTGTAATTTTAAATTTACCTTCTATTTGGAATCCTGTTGCTTTCCATATATACCCACACGACAGCTGATACAAATTATCTATATTAATTTAAAACGTGTTATTTGTGAAATAGTTAATGATAGAAATTAAAGTGTCATTTTTTAAAAAAATCAAAATTTTTCATGAACAAATATTCACGTGGAACCATTCATTGGTTTTTACACGTTAAAAATGTTTTCATTGAAAATGCACTGTTTCCTGTCGATGTTATGAAAAGTAAGCCTAAACAGCTGTTCTCACCAATTCCACCAATATCAGCATAAAAACAAGCTTTTTCTCCATAATGTTGCGTACTTAGCTGAGAAGCAACAAATACAAATTGCATAGTTTTTGGTTTGACCCGATCGAGGCTCGATCCCACGATCTACTCCACTCCAGGCGAGCACGCTAACCATTTGATTTTTGGTGTTTAACGCCACTTTCAACAATATTTCAGCTATATCATGGCGACCAGTTTTAGTTGTTGAGGAAGCCGGAGTACCCGGAGAGAACCACCGACCATGGGCAAGCAACTTGTAAACTTTATCACTTGCGGTTGCGAGTCGAGTGCACCATTCTTTGTAATTTACAAAGCCGGGCGCGAACCCACGCCGTATTGGTGATAGGCTTGTATGAGTTGTTAGATCCAGCGACCTAACTCATTGAGTCACCTAGCACGCTAACCATTACGCCACTGATGTGGTTACTGAAAAATACAACTGGGACAAATAATAAACCGATGGTCATATATTTAAATAAAATATATATTTAACGCCGGAGATATCCTTGCAACGCGCCTAGATGAGTCCCGGACTGATCATTGTTTTCAAAATGTAGATTTTTACAGTGGTAGAACTCACCAAAATTTTCAGAATTATTTTCTGAACTCGTCAAAATAAATTGTTACAAACACCCCTGTAGCAGTACGGGTATTTTATGCATTCTCTGTACTATATACATTTTATTGATATAAAAAATCTAATAATGAGAACAATGTTCTATTTCATTACAGACCCGGTGTATTTAGGGTTCTTGACAACGGTAATAGCGGAGTTAATCCTAGTTACACAAATTACGACGAAATATGGACGTGGATACCAGTTGTCAGGGGCAATGAAGATACTTGTTCGCCACGCCCAGAGACGTCACGGAACGTCACGATATCACCTGCAGCGACGTCATTAGCTTCTTCCTTAGAACCACCGCCATACAGTGTAGCAATATCAACACCATCTAGACCGACCGGAAGTCCACGATATTCACAAGCTTCTGTATCCGTAGCAACATCATCATATGGAAATCCGGTTAGTAATATAAGAACCACAAATTCTGATAATTGGTCATTTCATAACGGTAACGTTTCTAGCTCCCCAGTTACGAATTCACACGTTCAAAGACCAGGGGAAACGGAATCGTGCATTGCACCACAAAGGACACATGCAACATCACATAACCTGACAAGTACACCCAGACAGAGTCCTCTCCCATCACAAAGACGTTTTTCAGGTGTTACCGTACCAACAGCCAGTCCCATACGCAATTCCAATTTAAGGAATACCATTCTTGACGAGAGACAGCGTCCTAATAGCTGTTACCAAAACAGAGATGTAAGAAGTCCCCTGCCCAACCGTAGGTCATTGTATGAAGTCGGCTGTCCCAATCAAATTGAAACGCGGGAATTACAAAACAGAATACATAGAAATGATCAAATGCCCGTAGATGCTGGACAAACTCATTCACGTCAACAAATACCAGCTTTCACCTATGACCCGGAAGAAGGGATTTATTCGTATCTTGCCGGTAGTCTGGGTCGAAGAATATGGTGTGATATTCCTCCAAGTTTAATGGATGAGGATGGTCCCCCTCCATACACTAGAGATGCTGATGGGTTAAGGAGTAGAGAATATTTCCAAAGGAGAGCACGTAGTGATCGACCAGCGCCAATTGTTAGGTATTTGCGCATGCTCTCAGCCCACGTTTTGTTGTTGTACTGCCGCATGCTCTTTGCTATAGTAACTGTCGTTTACAGGGAATGTCCTGTTTTGTGCATGATTGTTGTACATCTCATTAACAATTTTCGAATGCTTATCTCATTTTTTAATTAGCATTTCATCTTAATTAATCAATTATTTCCCTGTTAATTATCTTCCCAATTTTGCAAATGAAAAACCTCTTTGAAGCACTGTATTACACGCATGGATCACACAACTAGTTGTACAAATATACAAATAAAAATATCTTTTTGTCATCAATAACCCAGTTGCCAGTTGAAAAAGAGAATTGGATTGATGTTTTGGGCCAAATGAGCAATATTTTAGCTATATCATGGCGAGAACAAGTTATATGATTAACTGAGATTATAATGATGTCTGTTTTGTACTAGATCAACACTCTTCACTGGGTTTTATAGTGCTAGCTCACTAAGACAACAGTCCATGGGTAGACATGTCGCTACACTCGGACACATTATACTGATTCTGAGCCAACCGATCATTGCTCTTTCTCCTTAATACTGCGTGCTTAGCTCACAAGAACATAAACGTTAGAGAAGACCGAAGGGGCATTCAAGAATCAAGAGACACTGGCAACATTGGACACACACGACCCAGTACGCAGGAGAAAAATTATCAACAGCACATAGCAATGTTATAGTCTTTCTTTTTGCCCGACAGGGGCTCGAACCCCAGATCTACCACACTCGAGGCGAGCACGCTAACCAGTACACCACCGATGCGGTTAGATATCCAAAAATAAGACTTCCTGTTCGGATATGTTACTGAAACAAAGTATATACAAGCATGTACATTGTGCACAAGTAAAACTGGTTTGAGTAAACATAGTTATTCCAGAGAAGTTTACAGACACCAAAGGGGGAATCATAACCCGTTAATTGATGGACAAAATGACAAAAATTATCTACAAAATACAATGCAGAAAACTAATTTTCGTATGATTTTGCAGAACAATCGAATTACAAAATAAAAACAGCACGGTTCAGTTCACTTGCCATTAAGTACCGTATATATTATAATTTTATAATCAACCATGTGATTGGTTTTTTTTTTGTCATTTTGATTGATTTATTTTTTATTTTTGGTGTTTAACGCCACTTTCAACAATATTTCAGCTATATCATGGCAACCAGTTTTAGTGGTGGAGGAAGCCGGAGAGAACCACCGATCATGGGAAAGCAACTGGTAAACTTTATCACTTGCGGTTGCGAGTCGAGTGCACCCTTTTTTGTAATTTACAGAGCCGGGCGCGAACCCATGCCGTATTGGTGATAGGCTTGTATGAGTTGTATGAGCCACCCGGGCCCCTTGTTATTTTGAGCGGTTAAGTATATGTGTGTTATTTTGAGCGGTCAAGTATATGTGTGTTATTTTGAGCGGTCAAGTATATGTGTGTTATTTTGAGCGGTCAAGTATATGTGTGTTATTTTGAGCGGTCAAGTATATGTGTGTTATTTTGAGTGGTGAAGTATATGTGTGTTATTTTGAGCGGTCAAGTATATGTGTGTTAGGGACATCAATTTTGCTTCTTATCACGATATTTCTATTGAACTTTAGAACTGTTCTGATAGTGTGGTATCTTTTGTTTTTCATTATTTTTATCCTTTGGGTTGTCATGTACCATAATGCGACTAGATTTACACGGTGGGTGCCACAAGTGGAGCAGGAACTGTTTTCCCTTCCGGAGCCCCTGACTTCACTCCTGGTTTTTAGTGGGGTTCGTGTTACTCGATACTTAGTTTTATGTGTATATTTTTTAGATCGTTGTTTGTCCTTTTGCACTTTTTCATCATTTGGCCATTGTGTTGTATGTTCTTCTTCAATATACGGATTCTGACTACCCCGTTGCTATCTTCAAACTCTTCTTGTAAACCCAATTGTATAATTACCTTGTCTAGACAGACATATATTGGTATTGGTAAAACATATACATTTTTAAATAGGTTGTCAACCATTGTCACATGACACAACACATTTGCGTATCCTATGAATTTTTAAATGGACTGCTTTGTTTACTGTAAAGATAACAAAATTACAGAATGTGATTCTAGAATAGATATCAACATAATACGTTTCGTTTCCACTCAATCCACCGGTCTATATAATGGTTTCTATTAGTGACGTCAACTGATCACATGACTAGTCCGCACTTTAATCTATATTTAGATTACTTACTTCCATGTATGTACGGCGAATGCAATTAAAATATATATCTCAATTGATTTTTAAAGATCAATTTTCAATATTTACTCTTATTTATTTTCAGGCTTGAGTATGATTATTTTTGACAACGATTGTATCGGGTGACGTACGTGTAACCCGTAGATGTATGCGTAGAGATACGTCAATGGTGCCAAAGAAGTTCGACATGGTGCTCAGACAAAATACTCATATGTGTTCAATAATATAGTGCCTTCTTATAATGTACAATTTGTTTGATTATTAATGTTGTTGCTGATGACGTCATAATGGATGACATGAGAAGGTCATGCCGTAACTGTAAGAATGCTTGTGAATGCCAAAAGTTTGTTGCTATTAAGTCTTGCCAGATAAAACAATATCGTGCCTTAGTGTTTGTATGTTTGAGTAATGTGTGCAAATATGTGACTGGGTGAATCTTATGCATTGTATTTTGTGTTGATGTAAGCGGCAGGACATGATAACATTGGCAGTATGAGAGATGAAAATCATCACGATCAAGATATGTTTATTAATAATCCCACACGATTTAAGTAATGCAAAATCTTTGTGGCTCCACATTTCGACAGGACCATAAACAGACAGAAGTTCGAGTAGTCTAATTCGTTCTCACGTGTCATAATTTTCTGGTCAGTGATATACGTTCGTCCGTATATATGGCCAAAGATTAGAAAATCAATATACATGTATAGCAATTCATAGCAAAGGTGAGAGCAACTCGACCTGGTTGTGGTGTATAGTATGATAGAATAAAGAATGCAAGTGTGAAAGAACGGAATAAAGGAATTACAAGTGTGAAAGAATGGAATAAAGGAATTGCAAGTGTGAAAGAATGGAATAAAGGCATTGCAAGTGTGAAAGAACGGAATAAAGGAATTGCAAGTGTGAAAGAATGGAATAAAGGAATTGCAAGTGTGAAAGAATGGAATAAAGGCATTGCAAGTGTGAAAGAATGGAATAAAGGAATTGCAAGTGTGAAAGAATGGAATAAAGGCATTGCAAGTGTGAAAGAACGGAATAAACATTATAAGTGTGAAAGAACGGAATAAAGTTTGCAAGTGTGAAAGAACGAAATAATGGAATTGCAAGTGTGAAGGATAAGAGTTGAAAACTGTGTCTGTATGACATCCAATTTACTGATTATAAGGTGCTGATTGTATATATATTGTATGTTGCAAATAGTATATGTTTGTGATAGGGTTTTGTCTCCGCTCGACAGAATTGCTATATTAGGGACCAATCACTCAACAATTTATACATTTTTTCCTCCCGAAAGATTCATTATATCAATGTTTAAATGCAATTTCATTATGAGTATTCGTTTTATATGACGTATATCCAATACGACAGGTACACATACACGGTCCAACCTACGAAGACGAAAGTTGAATTTTGAATCGATTAAACTACAAACTACATATCACACTATTTTTGTAAAGCTTTGTATATTTGATAAATCGACGACGATGAAGTATTTTTTTTTAATTTAAGGAATCAAGGATACAACACAAAAGTCGGTTTGCTTATAGCCTTTTTACATCATTGTCTTAATCTAAAGGAAGTAGTTTGTCATTGCAATTGTCTATTTCATAAAAAAGTATAGAATAAAATGATTTTCATTGGTTGATAAATCTAGTCGGTCAAATTTCGAATCCTTTTCTTGGAGACGCTTTATGCTTTTTGTCTATGAATGTTGTACACGTAGTAAATCACTTGATTGACTCGGATTTCATATATACTTTTTTTTATGATTGTTAATGTTTTGCTTCAACACCATTCAGTATTAGTAAGTAATAAATTATATTATCTATTTTATAAATGTATCGTATGTTGCAATATAACATATTAATTATAATTATTTAGAATTTAATATATTATTTATATGATGTATAGACTGTACTCTTAATATGTTAAAATTTTATCACGTGTCATTTCAAGAATGTTTTGGCGCCATTTTGATAAACAACAGATGATAACACCACTGTGCCAATGTGTTGTAAGTTAGCTATTTTTTTAAATTCGAAAATATTTGATTTTAATAGACTTAATGTTGATTGTCATTTGAAACCGACCATCTTCGACATGTTATAAATGACCCGTTGCCATGACTTTTCAAGGATCATTCAATAAACTCCCGATGCGACATTGTTGTGAGACCGGGTCAATATCCGGACGGACGGACGTATATGGTCATAATTCCACAAAAATCTCGACTTTAGTTTCCATAATTTAACCAAAAACCTCGATTAATAGTCCTTCTTGGTTTTCAAATGGGAGATGGGGCACTCCATGTATATTACTGTGTAATATACGGACATTGTGCGCGCACATTTTGTATTTGTTACGTTTTATTAAGAAATTTGCGCTGAAGTACATATAATCATCAATGTAGATTTATATATTTTTATGCTTAGACTCACCACCAGTTCAAACAGTATATACTTCATCGAAATTTACGTTGCGAGCTCGAATCCCGCTCAGTAGAGATGTACTCGATACAACATTATGTGGTAATGTTTGTCAGTGACTTGCGGCAGGTTGGTGGTTTTCTCCGAGTACTCCGGTTTCCTCCACCAATAAAACTGACCGCCACGATATAACTGAAATATTGTTGAAAGTGGTGTAAAATACCATAGCCCTAACCCTCATCGCAATTGATATTTATTGAATGTACGTTTTTTTTTATGATATTAACCGTGGAATTTTCATTTAATTGAAAAAAAAACTTTGTCTTATAATTCGCCAAAACATTAGGTCAGTGTTGTACTCATTTCAGCCATACAATTTTGTCATATGTAATTGCATACAGCTTAACTGAATCTAATTCACGTATGTTATGTTTCTGTATGATATTAAATGTTTTTTATAAGACAAAGCCAGACTTAGTGCTTTTTAATAAAATATTTTGATAGACATTTTTATTTTTGTTAGTTACACGACGTGTATCACTATTGGAGTAGAAACTACATACCCTTCCGGAGCACCTGTTTTCAGTGCTTTTCGTGTTGCTCAATATTTAGTTTTTTTGTGTAGTGTTTTGTAGATTATTGTATGTCCTTTTCCACGGAAGAAATGATTAGTGCTTATTCACTGAAGAAATAGCTGGCATGTAGATATATTACTCCACATTGACATCATCATGGCAAAGAAGCAAAAAACCTTTGCTCTTGCTGTATGTTCAGCGGGGAGGCAACAACTTAAAATTGTATTTTCTGGTTAAACCGAACGGGAATTGATTCCACGTTCGTCCAAACTCGAAACCAGGATGTTGGCTATTATTCCACCGAGGAGGTACTGTTGCAACTTAATCAATTGACAGCTGAAAATAATGGTCATCATATGGTTCAAATTTGAGGTTCATGAAAAGTTACCCTTACTGGATATGTGGATATGACTTTTCATAGACTTCTAAAGTGACTGGATAATCGGAAAGGGACATGATATTTATATTGATTGATTAAGTGGTGCTTAACGACAACTTTAGCAGTCCGTTTCCGATTATCCAATCACATTAGAGGTGGTACATAAAAAGTCATATCCAGTAGGGATATCATTTCATATACCTCTAATGTCGACCAAAGGATTGAACATGGGATTTATAAATATGGATGGAGTTAAAATAGGTTACCCAATACAAAATAGAATTCATCAGTTTTTCTGAAAGGTACTAGAAATCTGTATATAAGTTATTCGGATTGTGTTGCTTTTGATCAAATGACAATTATTTAGAGAAACTTGAAGACGCCATCAAGAGTGGGGAATCCAGAGACACAGACAACATTGGACACAAGATACACGACAAAGACAAACAATAAAAAAAACACAGAGACACAGACAACATTGGACACAAGATACATGACAAAGACAAACAATAAA
>MJUT01031406.1:66096-76615 GCA_002080005.1 Gigantidas platifrons
ATCAATCAATCAATCAATCAATCAATCAATCAATCAATCAATCAATCAATCAATCAATCAATCAATCAATCAATCAATCAATCAATCAATCAATCAATCAATCAATCAATCAATCAATCAATCAATCAATCAATCAATCAATTGTTAATGATATCTCCAATTTTGATATACCAGGTATGTAAAAGTAAAGAGCTAGACATTTACCTGTAGTAAGGAACACCGACACGAGCCAACTATTTTCTGCTGAATTGTCAATTTTCACTAAATGACTGTGTCTTCTCTCGCATTCTTTCTACAAATGAAGGGATAAAAAAAGAATACATACTGTTTGTAGTTATACCTTTTATTCCTGTTTACAAAACCTCGAAAACTAAAAAATCAATATATGTATATTTATCTTGCACTGGTTCTTTTTGAGTAGTTAAATTGCATTGACTGGTTAAATTTAAAGTTAAAGTCTATATATGAATAATATAATAAAAACTTTACATTTTGTTCCGGACTGTCTCAGCGGAAAATTGTATTGCCGTCTCTTTTTTTTAATACCGTCGCTGACCCGATATAGCTTTTCTGGTACCTTATTCATGTTGAGTGACCGTAAGAAACGGTATCAGTATAAGCAAGGACAGAGGACGCCATTACAAATGATTAGAACGACACTTGTTTCTGGTCTTTTTAAACAATTTTACTGTTGTTTTGTGCTTTTTGACATTGTAAGATAAACACAATATACGTACATTGTAGGAAAATATAAAATTAATTTGCAATTTCTATGAAACAGGCCAGAAAAGCTCTCTAAATGCTGGATTTTTTATCTGTTTCTAATTAAACATTAGAGAATACCGAAGAGGCAATCAAAAATGGACTATCAGAGAAACTGGCAACATAAGGTACACAAGATGTAGAAAAATAAAACAAAAACACAAAACAATAAAAGCCTCGTCAGAGAACAGTTGAAATCTTACCCTCTGGTGTCGGAGATTTCCCTGTCTTGTACTCCCCCCCGGGTGTTAGATTATATATGTCTACTCATTATAAATATAAGGTCTTTAACCTGTTCACTGTAGGCAATTGGATATGATCTATAAAGTTAATCCACCATTTTTATTACAGTACCTGTACTGGTCGGGGAGTAGTTCTCGCCATTTTTTAAGTTTTTTATCTAATATTTTTAAGAAGCAGTCGAGAAACCCTTGTTTCACCCCATTATTATTTTGCATGAACCATAACGATTTACCTACGAAATGGATTTTCATAAAGGAGAGCGCATGATGATCAGGGATCCATTATTACGATGTTGCGTTTTTTAACAGAAAATGTTCGCAACAGAAGCAATTCTCGCCAACTTTCAGAAATATTGTTTTTTGTGAAGCTAAAGCATCAAAAGGAAATGAAAACGACATTTTAGAAAATTAAAACCCTTTCTTAAAAAGTTAACAGGTTTTTGTGTTAGTTTGTAGAAAACTCTTATAATTATTCATCGCTGTTTTAAAGGCTCTCATGCCATCCCCACGCCGCTCCCCCATTCCGTGTAATACACCCTTTTCAACAGTGGTTTACCTGATAATTTTCATTTCATTGATGAAAAGTAATAATTCCAGTTTTTCTAGAATTAATTTTAATATTTTGTCCATGTTTTATGCCCAATGTGATAATATAGGATCCATGTATAAATTAGCAGTCAAGGTAATTGATGACGTAAACAGTGCAGGAGGCCATTTGCATCCACATGGAATCTATTTTTATTCTGCAACTGTGAGTATTTTGGATTGTAGGGATAAGTAATAAGGCAAAGTGTGACACTTTTTAGAAAGATCTTAAAGATTTTTTTAGAGATATATTGGAAATATGCTGTCACTAGATTCTCCGATGGTCATTCCATGTGTTTTCCTATGTTAAGAGTACCAACACACGTGACCCCCTGTTGATGTTATGACAGAAAGTGGGGTGCAGTAGGGTTTTTACCCGATTTTAACGATATTTCACAATGCAATTCGATAAAAATTAATACGAAGGATTGGTACGACGTTCTTTAATGATGGTGAACAAATCAGACGAAAATTCGCTCGCGCTCGCGCTAAATGAGACTCCCCGACCAGTACATGAAAAGAATGTTGAAATAGTGATAGCGGTGGTCAACAATGCCAACAATATCAACAAAACGAACAACTACCTCTCACCTTAACTCACTGAAGAAGAAAGACCGTAATATATGACGTTGGAAATCCAGGTCCTGCCTTGGGACAGGCACAAAAATGTGTAGGGGTTAAACTGGTTAATAGGATTCCAACCCTCCTCTAATAGGATCTTCAACGACAATAGATATATATATATACTTTTTTGTTTTATTTATTGCAATTTTAGATACCTTTGCACCGTGCCAGTTTAATTTATTTAATTCAAACAAGTAGCAGTTGTTACCATATGACTTCCATCCATTCTCACAGTTATCTATAAATAAAACATATAGAATGCAACACTCGTAGAACATTTAAATAATACTTGACCTTTGAAATTGACGTTGAACGTTGACACTTACGTTGGACTTTGACACTAACGTTGAACTTTAAAATTCACGTTGAACTTTGACATTGATGTTGATATTTGACATTGACGTTGAACTTTGTCTTTGCGTGCACACTATTGCAAAATTAAAATTTGGCTTAAATAATTGTATACTTTAATGATTTATAATTATGAAACAATGATAAAGTACCAATTAGCGGGAACGGTGCAATGATTGCCTTATAAAATTTCGAGTGAGTGGGTAAATGAGTGAATGTTGTTTAACACCAAATGAACAATTTTACAGCTACATGTATATCATGGTGGGAATAAGTTGCATTTCAGTGAGATGAATGTAATTGTAGTGGACCAACCGAATTAGTTTGATTTGTATTGCGCTATTGTGTCATAACAGGCCGCGGGTAAACATGTTGCTATACTCGGACACATTATCCTGAGTCCGAGCCAAACTGTCTTTGCTCTTACTCTTTAAAATGCTGGGTGCGGAGTGGGGAAGCAGCAAGTACCAATTTTATTAGTCAGTTTGGCTTGATCTAACCGGAGTTCGAACCCACGATTTACCGCACTCGAGCACACTAACCATTAGACCACAGACATCAAACAAAGGGTAATTTATTTGTTCGGTAAACTCTGTTTCATTAGTCTTACAGTCAAATATACTAACCTTTCAATTTTCGAACATCAGTTTGTAACACCGATACTTTAGCATTTAAGACAGAATTCTCCTTCTGTATGTTATCAATCCTTGTGTTGATCTGTTTATGTCTCGCCTCGGTTTTGTCTTGTATTTTATTTATCTTTGTATCCAGTCTGTCTAACTGTTTGATTATCAGCCATAAAAGAGGGCTTGATTTGCCATTTTTTGAAGATTCCATAGATCTGTTTTCTTGTACTGATTCGACATTACTTACAAGACAACACATCAAAATTACTAAAACCTTCATTTTTGCTGCAGTGGGGGAGAAAGAGAATGTGATACGAAACTGAAACTAAAATATAAATGGTAGCATATGCATTTTGCGTGATGAACAACAATATTGATTATTCATTAGTATTATGTATCAACACCATAAGGCGTTCCACAAATAGTTTATGTCATTTTAACAGTAAACAAACTTCAAACTATGTAATTGCGAACACAGTAATCAAGCTTATAGAAATTTCCTGGTAAAGTGGCTGTTCCAAATACGGAGTTTATTAAAAGCTGTGATTTGATTGGCTGTTTTATTTGTACAGAAGGGATTGGGGTTAATCAAAATGTTTTCAAATGACTCATGAAGGGTTAGGGTTATGATGCGTAATGTCACTTTCAACAATATTTTAGTCATATCGTTGCGGTTAGCTCTATTTTATCAATATTTGCTGATAAATAAATTCATAATCTCTTCTGATGTATGAAGGGATTAGTATTCAACTTGCAGCTCTTCATAAAATGTGTCAAATTTCCTCTCGGTATGTAAATAACCTTTCTAATACGGTGCTCCGATAAAGGAGTGAAATAACAGGTGTAATACCATTAAATAATTCTTCATAGCATTCTATGTTAAATAAAATCTTTCTGAGCTTTCATACAGGTTTCAGCTGAAGTTTAATATAAGTGACACTCCTATCTCATGAAAGGGGTACCTAATTGGAAGATTATTTCCGAAAATCAATTTAATTCAATGGCATATAAGAAAAACAGACAGTCTGAAGTTACCTCCCCCGAAGAAAATCCTATTTTCACTTCCTATTTAACACAAATGCAGGTGGTTTCTTTCCAATGCAGTCAATTTTTGATTTAAAAGTCATCAAATATGGGATAAAAATTATACTAAATCTGCAGGAGTCTGCTGACATTAGTATTTAGCAATATCTAAAAGGGTTAATTTTTATCTAACTGTAGGAATTCATTTTGTATTTATGCACTACTTTATCATACATCATTTTCGACTGGTTCCCGGGTTTAGTGGTATTACACCTAATACGGAGAAAAGAAGAGTAAACTATTCATTGATTGCTTTTCCCTAAAGTATATATTCCCCCGTTTAAAATAACGACATTCATACCATATACGTCGATAGCATTGTAGGGCCTGACAATTTGTATATTTATACCAACTACTGCAGCTACTTTGTCAACTAAGGTTCATAGCTTGCGATACTGATAAAGGGACAATTTGCTACGAATTT
The DNA here is from genome assembly GCA_002080005.1 of Gigantidas platifrons. NCBI lineage: Eukaryota > Metazoa > Mollusca > Bivalvia > Mytilida > Modiolidae > Gigantidas > Gigantidas platifrons. Next base: position 70,794 of record MJUT01031406.1, read on the forward strand.
TTGGACCAAATTTAAAAGAACACAAGTTGAGAGGTAGACAGCAAAGATAAAAGGATATACATACATGTCATTTCTATGTTTGTATCTTTGCATCTTGGACAAAAATAAAACCAGATCCAATTAGAACCCCCAAAAATATATATAAAGACCACAAGGGTGGGTCACATGGATATATAATCTAAAAATACAAAATATTTAACGCCACTTTCAACAATATCTTAGTGATATCGTGGCTGTCAGTTTTATTGGTGGAGGAAACCGGAGTTCCCGGAATAAAGATTACAAGTGTGAAATAAACGGAATAAAGATTGCAAGCGTGAACATGGCCGTAGCTAGACTCTTTTTTAGATGAAGCAAAACACTTAAAAATTTAGGCGAAGGGTCTAGAAGCTCCGACTTGAAAGACGAAAAATCCCCGATTCTAGCCATTTCCTGGCATTTTTTTCCTAGTTCAGTAATCATAGCTATTTATGTTTTAATTTTCGTATTTTCTACTTTAACAGACAAGAAGGAGTATACGTATATCGCAAACAATGTACACGAGAAATGCACCGAACTTACACCAGAACAATTAAAAGCAATTACATTAATGTCTCTGGTAAAACCAAAGAAGAATTCTATCCGAGTCTGGTCCCAACTATATTGTTGAGTGAAAAAAACCCATTAAAGAGTAAAAACAGTGCCATTTTGATTTTCTATTAACTTTCTGCGCCTTTTGGCCTTATGTACGTTATGAGCCTCTTTGATGGTGCTATAAGAGGCTAATAAGCCGAGAAATCATACCAGAGAAATAAACTATTGACTGTCACTTTCTGTGATGACGGAGACCAAGTGATGCTACAACATTCAATTAAATGCGCCACTGCAGCGCAGAGAATGTCAGTGACTTGAGACGATTTTTGTGTCATTAGACATATCTTTAGAACATTTTTATGTCTTTTAAGTGTGTCTAAAGATACAAAACTGTCTCACTCACAGAATATATATAGACCCGCTTTCTTTTGCCTTGTGGTGTTCAATTGAATACATATTGAAATTAATGAAAGAAATGACTGATAACTACTCGACATTTTGTAATCAATCAATTTATTATTTTTTAAAAGCGTTTTCGTGTACAGGGGTGTGATAAATGCTAAAAATGAGAGTTCGAAACAGATATATTTATGTAATTGTAAGAGGAATTAAGATTTGAACATGTCTTAGTTGTCCATAGAAAAAAATTACGGTGGCTCAGAGGCATCATATCGTCTTAAAATGTTTTCCCGAATCACACCCCTGTTTCTGTGGTATGAAGTATTGCTAAACCACACAAACGTTCTCATGTCTTTGTTGACGTTACCCAGGTCTTGAGTCTGCGCAAGGCTGAGAATGAGTGTTCGCAACATACAGACGTGACTGGAAGAACAATTAACAATTTAAGAATAGTATGAATATTCGGATAAGGTCTTTGTCTACTAGCTTTAGCGGAGATTTCAGCCCAGGTATATTTTAATGAACAGGATGATCACCAACTTTAAGTCTCCACCTTTCAATTTCTACCGTAAAGTCTCCCTTACAAGGCAGATCTGCGTCAAAAGCGACAGACAATGATTCAGTAGCATCGGGAGTTAAATTTTTCAGAGTTTTAGGAATTAAATAGTATCCCGTCATATGATTTTTCGAGTCATCTGGAAAGCGTCTCTCCATTTCAGTCGGATATTACGTGATCTATAAACGGGAAAAACTGTTCATTATTGGGCTTTGTATTTAGTAACTGAATCAAGTTTGTAGCTTCGTCAAAAGTAGAAACCATATTGCAATTTGTCTTAAATAAAAACAGCGTCAAAGGTTTTAGCAGACTCAAAACAAATTGGACAAATGTCACGATAAACTCGGGATCCTCTAAGAGTCGTCTGTACCCAGCTGCATTAGGTCTTGCATCTGAAAAACTGACGATTTCAATTTTACACAATGCTGAATGAATTGATTGATACTGGGCTATCAACGATGACACCGCATCAACTCTTGTAGAGTCCCAGAAGGGTTAAGCCACCTCCCTTTTTCAGAAGCGATACGTCAATATCGTCTTCACAATCAACGCCATAAAGTATTTCGCTAAGTAAGTCTTTGCTGTTCGTAAAGGACTTTAGAATTTTCTTTCGTTTTTGCGATGCACATAAAAACCAAGTCATCTGACCGACGGACGCTATCAAATTTCGAACTTGTCGAATATTTTTTCAACTTTCTGTTACAACCAAATTAAGATTGTGCAATTTACAATGTACATATGGTGCGTTCGGACAATGTTCTCGAATACGTTACTGTATACCAGAAACCACTCCGCTCATAACGCTTGCTCCGTCGTATCCTTGGCCTCCAAGATTTTCAAGATCTAATCCCCAACTCCGTAAATTTTCCTAAATTGACTCAGCAATGTGTTCAGTATCAACTTGTCCTGGTTCAACAAATCCAAGATATTCTTCATGGATTTTGTAGTTCTCACCATCAACATACCGGAGGTAAATCGATAATTGTTCTTTAACAGATACATTTGTTGTTTCATCGGCACAAACAGGAAATAACTTACTCTTCTTGAATTTATCTATTAGCTGCTCCCTTATTTCAATTTCGCAACAGTGTATAAGTTCATTTAGCACCTTTGGAGATATATATTGCAAAGATCGACTAGCCGTCTCCAGGTGTTCCTTCAAAGCATTGTCAAAACTTGATTTCTAATCGATGTAATACTGAAAATTTCCGTCCTCCTTTTTTAAATCTTTGACCCAGTTACCACGCAGTGCGATATTTCTTTGGCCTAACACAACAATGATGTCTATGATTGAAATCAATATAGCTCTGTTCTTAGCCACTCGCTCTTCGTAACCTTTGCTGAATGAGGAGTAAATGTTTGATTTTGCACCTTCACAAACCGCAACAAAGTCCTTTGATGCTTCAACAGCATCAATATGATCCTTACTTCAAAGAGGAACGTTTGACACATATAACATTCTTCTACTCAATAAAGTTACATTTCCAGCGAATATCATACAGTATTAACAGTATGCAGTATCTTCTATTTGTGAATTTCTAAGCCAAGGAATTTGTTGAGCTCTCTTTGTAATAATAGTTCCTAACTTTAGTGATATAAATAAACCAGTGCCTTATAATGGCCATGCTACCAAACGTTTTAGTTGGAACCAAGACCCTGTGACCAAGGGTGTAGAAAGTCGTATAAAACCCTGTGACCACGGGTTGTAACAGTATTAACAGTATGCAGCATCTTCTATTTGTGAATAAGGGTAATAACAAAATATCTAAGCCAAGGAAACTGACATTCCAATGAGGGTAGATAACGACGACCTTTTGTCTGAGGGTAAGATTTTGCTGGCTTGGAATGGATTTTTGAAGTAAGAAATGTCAGTTTCTCTGAATCGGAGAGTTTTTCTCAAATGAAGGGTCAAGGGAAACGGTCGATTTATCCTTTGGATTTGACTGGTCTACTGAAATTGTCTCGGGTTGGTTTATTTCAGTTGTCACGTAAAAGTAATTGATTGCCCTGGACCTTTATCAACAAAGTCTGGTAACAAATAAATGATTTGGCATTCAAATGGATTATCACCAGATTGCGCTTGGCTTACGACTGAAACCTCTCCAAGACTTTCTTCGACCAGCTGTTCTTTTGTAGATGGAACATCAAAATTGTCTACAAACAATCGAAAGGAGTCTGCATTGGATTTGAAAAAAATCAAACATATACCACATTTTTTATTCTCTATGTAAATTATAAAATAATGATATTTCTCCTAAGCTGCACAGAAATAATTTTTGTATAACGAATATGTATATTTTTAAATCTTCCATATAGCGAATATGTATATTTTTAAATCTTCCATAATCCATTTATTTAGTTATATGAAATAATTCAGAAGAACTTCAGGGGAGGATCCAGGGTTGGGGCAAGGGGGCTCGTCCCCTTTTAGGAACCAAACAATTTTTTTTTGCTTGTTTGTCAACTTGAAAAATATAGATAAAATTAAATCCGGTACTCGCCTTTTTGAAAATTCTGGATCCGCTACTGAACTTAGCAGCTTTAATGACAGCTTATATAGCGTAAATGCCATCGGAATTTTGAACTTAAACATAAATTGGACTAAATTCCCGTTGAAAATATGGGCCAAGCTCAATTCTATGGACCAAACAGCATAAGACACCGAGATTTCTCCAAAATTTTGTAACTTTAAAGGTATGCTGACCATCTTTTGACTTTCTTTTCAAAGAACCCGTCTTCAGCCAGTTTTTAGAGACATAACTTGAGTGCTATTGTAAATAAAAATATGAATTACATCAGGGAAAGAACCTTGGTAAGAGTGAAACGTGTGAAAATGATGCTGGATGCCTTAAGTTATCAGGTGTTCGATAAACCTTTTTGATGTCTGATGTTTTTGAAGTCAGTTATGTCTTTCATCGCAACAATATCGGTAGACTTTATACGATAACCGCAGATATGAAGTGAAAGCATTCAGTGGATATCGTTTCTATCGGAATAGAGATTTATATTTTATATTTTTTAAATAAAATCTTTGTATAAAAGATAAATACATTTTAAAAAAATCGTCAATTTCGGTATGAGGCATTTGCCTCATTTGCCTCATTTGCCTCAATGTAGTTACGACCATAATGAAGTGAACGGAATAACATTTACAAGTGTGAAATGAACGGAATGAAGATTACAAGTCTGAAATGAATGGAATAAAGATTACAAGTGTGAAATGAACGGAATAAAGTTTGTAAGTATGAAATGAACGGAATAAAGATTACAAGTGGGAAATGAACGGAATAACGCTTACAAGTGTGAAATGAACGGAATAACGTTTGTAAGTGTGAAATAATCGGAATAACATTGACAAGTGTGAAATTAACAGAATAGCGTTGACAAGTGTGAAATGAACGGAATAACGTTTACAAGTGTGAAATGAACGGAATAAAGATTGCAAGTGTCAAATGAACGGAATAACGTTGACAAGTGTGAAATGAACGGAATAAAGATTACAAGTCTGAAATGAACGGAATAAAGTGTGTAAGTATGAAATGAACGGAATAAAGATTACAAGTGTGAAATGAACGGAATAAAGATTACAAGTGTGAAATGAACGGAATAAAGATTACAAGTGTGAAATGAATGGAATAATCTTTGCAAGTGTGAAATGAACGGAATAACGTGGACAAGTGTGAAATGAACGGAATAACGTTGCCAAGTTTGAAATGTACGGAATAACGTTTGAAAGTGTGAAATAAACGGAATAACGTGGACAAGTGTGAAATGAACGGAATAACGTTTAGAAGTGTGAAATGAACAGAATCGTCAATTTCGGTATGAAGCATTTGCCTCATTTACCTCAATGTAGTTACGACCATGGTGAAGTGAACGGAATAAAGGCTGGCAGTGTGAAATGAACGGAATAACGTTGACAAGTGTGAAATGAACGGAATACAGATTACAAGTGTGAAATGAAAGGAATAACGTTTACCAGTGTGAAATGAACGGAATACAGATTACAAGTGTGAAATGAACGGAATAATGAAATGAACGGAATACAGATTACAAGTCTGAAATGAACGGAATAAAGTGTGTAAGTATGAAATGAACGGAATAAAGATTACAAGTCTGAAATGAACGGAATAAAGATTACAAGTGTGAAATGAACGGAATAAAGTTTGTAAGTATGAAATGTACGGAATACTGTTTGAAAGTGTGAAATAAACGTAATAACGTGGACAAGTGTGAAATGAACGGAATAACGTTTAGAAGTGTGAAATGAACAGAATCGTCAATTTCGGTATGA
>MJUT01031406.1:80628-95123 GCA_002080005.1 Gigantidas platifrons
AATACTCAATAATATAGTGTCATAAGCTTCAATACTCAATAATATAGTGCCATAAGCTTAAATACTCAATAATATAGTGCCATAAGCTTAAATACTCAATAATATAGTGCCATAAGCTTAAATACTCAATATTATGGTGTCATAAGCTTAATACTCAATATTATGGTGTCATAAGCTTAAATACTCAATAATATAGTGCCATAAGCTTAAATACTCAATAATATAGTGTCATAAGCTTCAATACTCATTAATATAGTGTCATAAGCTTAAATTTCAAACATTTATCTATTTATCTGACACTTAGCAGGGATTTTAATGAGAACCAACACCTTTTGAATACATTTGAATCATGCATGTTTTTTTATGGTAGTAAACGTGGACTTTTCATTTAATTAAAACAATTTAGCCTTATAATTCACCAAGATTCTAGGTATCTATTGTAGTAATTTCATCCATGCAATTCACGTATGTTTCTGTATGATATTAAATGTTTTTTGTAAGACAAAGCCAGACTTAGTGCTTTTTAATAACATATTTTAATAGAAGTTGTTGTTTGTTGTTAGTTACAAGATGGGTACCACTATTTGAGTATAAACTACATGCCCTTCCGGAGCACCTCCGGTTTTCATTATGCTTCGTCTGGCTCAATATTTTGTTTTCTGTGTAGTGTTTTGTGGATTATTGTATGTCCTTTTCCTCGAAAGAAATGATTAGAGCTAATTTACGGAAGAAATGAATAGTGTTTATTCCGGGAAGAAATGAATAGTGTTATATTCAGGGAAGAAATGAATAGTGTTTATTAAGGGAAGAAATGAATAGTGTTTATTAAGGGAAGAAATAATTAATGTTTATTCAGCGAAGAAATGAATAATGTTTATTCAGGAAAGAAATGAATAGTGCTTATTCAGGGAAGAAATGATTAGCCTTTACTCAGGGAAGAAATGAATAGAGCTTATTCAGGGAAGAAAGGAATAATGTTTATTCAGGGAAGAAACAAATAGTGTTTATTCAGGGAAAAAAGGAATAGTGTTTGCTCAGGGAAGAAACGAATCGCGTTTATTCGGGGAAGAAATGAATAGTGCTTACTAAGGGAAGAAATGAAGAATAGTGTTTATTCAGGGAAGAAATGTATCATGTTAATTCAAGGAAGAAATGAACCATGTTTATTCAGGGAAGAAATGAATGATATTTATTTAGGGAAGAAATGAAAAGTGCTTATTCGGGAGAAAAATAAATAGTATTTACTCAGGGAAGAAATGAATAGTGTTTATTCAGGGAAGAAATGAATAATGTTTATTCAGGGAAGAAATTAATATTGTTTATTCAGGGAAAAATGAATAGTGTTAATTCAGAGAAGAAATGAATAATATTTATTCAGGGAAGAAATTAATAGTGTTTATTCAGGGAAGAAAGGAATAGTGTTTATTCAGGGAAGAAATGAATAATGCTTATTCAGGGAAGAAACGAATAGTGCTTATTCAGGGGAAACATGAATAGTAGCTGTTCAGGGAAGAAATGAATAGTGTTTATTCAGGGAAGAAATTAATAGTTTTTATTAAGGGAAGAAATTAGTAGTGTTTATTCAGGAAAAAGATGAATAATGTTTATTCAGAGAAGAAATGAATAATGTTTATTTAAGGGAAGAAATGAAAAGTGCTTATTCAGGAGAAAAATAAATAGTATTTACTCAGGGGAGAAATGAATACTGTTTATTCAGGGAAGAAATGAATAATGTTTATTCAGGGAAGAAATTTATATTGTTTATTCATGGAAGAAATGAATAGTGCTTACTAAGGGAAGAAATAAATAGTGTTTATTCAGGGAAGAAATGAAGTGTTTATTCAGGGAAACATTAATAGTGTTAATTCAGGGAAGAAATGAATAATATTTATTCAGGGAAGAAATTAATAGTGTTTATTCAGGGAAGAAAGGAGTAGTGTTTATTCAGGGAAGAAATAAATAGTGCTTATTCAGGGAAGAAAGGAATAGTGTTTATTCAGGGAAGAAATGAATAGTGCTTATTCAGGGGAAACATGAATAGTAGCTGTTCAGGGAAGAAATGAATAGTGTTTATTCAGGAAAGAAATTAATAGTTTTTATTCAGGGAAGAAATTCATAGTGTTTATTAAGGGAAGAAATGAATAATGTTTATTCAGGGAAGAAATTAATAGTGTTTATTCAGGTAAGAAATTAATAGTGTTTATTCAGGGAAGAAATGAATAATGTTTATTCAGGGAAGAAATTAATATTGTTTATTCAGGGAAGAAATGAATAGTGCTTATTCAGGGAAGAAGTGAATAGTGTTTGTTCAGAGAAGAAATGAATAGTGTTTATTCATGGAAGAAATGAATAGTATTTATTCAGGGAAGAAATAGCTGGCATATAGAGATATTGCTACAACTGAAATGATCATGGCACAGAGCCAAACATCCTTTGTCCTTGCCACGTGTTAAGCGGAGAATCAACAACACGACGGGTACCACTAGTGGAGCAGGTACTGCTTATAGCCCCCGAGGCACCTGAGTCCACACCAGGTTTTTAGTGGGGTTGGTGTTACTCGATCTTTAGTTTTAGTTGTATGTTTTGTAGATCGTTGTTTGTCCTTTTGTCCTTTTTTCTTTTGGCCATTGTGTTATCTATCCATCTTCGATTTACGGATTCCGATTACCACTTTGGTATCTTCAAATTCTTCCTAAGATTGCATAGTCAGGTTGAATCGAACGGGAATCGATTCCACTTTCGTCCAAACTCTAAACCAGCATGTTGACTATTATACCACTGAGGAGGTACTGTTTCAACTTAAACCAACGACAGCTGAAAATGATGTTAATCATATGGTTCAGATTAGAGGTTCATGAAAAGTAGTACTTACTGGATATGACTTTTCATCAACCTCTAAAGTGACTGGAAAATCGGAAAGGGACATGGGATTTATATTGACAAAGCAAGAAACACAACATAGAAATCTAAAAAGATGCGCTAAATGGATCATTAAGACGGGATGATCCAAAACACGGAATGATCCCAGCTGCTCGCGAAGGGAAAGCAGTTCATGTTTTTGATTATATAACGCCATGTTAATCGTATTCTCAAGTCTGGTAATAGTGTTGTCAGTGATGGATTAAAACAAAAGGCAAACGATCCATTTCCATTTTAAACTCTACTAAAGAGAGACGCCATTCATCGGGGCCGTCGTGGTCGTGATCGTATGGTTGTTGGATTTACAACTATCTATGGAATCAGTGCCAATCACCAGTGATGTTGTGAGTTCGAATCTCGATCAAGGCGAGGTGTACAACATTATGTGATAAAGTTTGTCAGTGACTTGCGACAGGTCGGTGGTTCTCACCGGGCCCACCGGTTTCCTCGAACAATGCAACTGGCCGCCACGATATAATTGAAATATTATTGAAAGTGGCATTAAACACCAGCAAAGAAGGAAAGAAACAAACAAGCAAACAATACTATTCATCAAAATCTCAGGAATCGACAGAAGATTTGTATGAATGGCTTTGTTTTCTTATCATTGGTGTATTCGTTGTTCACCGCTCTAGTGTGACATTTGTGATATTAAACAAATAACACTCAATATTTCAGATGCATGTATTTATTTGATAAATCAAATTTGGGACTAAGTCATTTTTCTGTATTCCAGTTCATTGCCAGGTATCGTTGTCCATCAATTATAATTTTTCACAAATGTATCCATGTCGCTCGGAGCATGGTGAGTCATTCCATGTAAAAGGGTATTGTTTGTAGATTTGAGCACATTCCTCTACTCCCCTACTATTACTAGGCTCCCCTTTTCTCCAATAAGAATAAGTTAGTGTACTGTAGTCAGATATCCACGTCCACTTCCCTTCTTTTATCAGGTCATTCGCTCCTATCCATAAGGTATAATCATTAATCCCTAGAAAATAACAACAAATAAAACATGTACTATATACAATGTATAGTACATTTGTATTGATAAATGGAACAAGACAAAACTAGAGGCTCTTAGTAGACATATAATCGCTCACATGGTTTTCTATTTGACTTCTAAAGTTCATAGAAAAAATTCAGCTGATTTTTTTTTGCCATTTGAAATTTCTGCTTACTGTAATGGCAGCCACCTTGGATCAAATATCACTTTCGGTTAAATTTTTGAGCATAAGATTTTAGGTAATTTTATTTTCTCAAAATATGCAATTTCGGTTGAAAGAAATAGTTCCCTGAAGAATCTGAAATATAAGTTAACCAACAGACAATTAAAGAAATTTTTATTTCTTACATAGAGGACGGGACTGTGGAAAACAATTCTAAACAGGGACCACCCAAACAACATCACAGCCAAATCTGGTTTAATTTGGTTCAGCAGTTTCAGAGGAGAAGATTTAAATGTGATCTTTTATCAAAATATGCTTCCGTATAAATCGGCTGACAACAATATTTAACAGAAAAACGCGGAATATATATGACAAACTAGTCATTGTCATGTACCTTCGGTGACAATTTGAGGTAATTTTGATTTATAGTAAAGCAGCAATGGACAATTTAAGAAATTCATATTATTAGTAATCTCAGCCATCTTGAGTGGCGGTCGGAGCTGTAGGATACAATTTTGAAATGGACCCTCAAAAGGACAATCACTGCCGGGTTTGTTTTAATTTTGTTCAGTGGTTTCAGAGGAGAATATTTAAATGTGAAAGTTTACGATTCACGACGGACACCAAGTGATGGTTAAAGCTCACATGGCTTTTGTCCAGGTGAACAAACAAACACACACATCCCTCATAAAATCCAAGCATCATTTTCGTGTAAGGCACGTAATCTATAGATAACTACCATGTACAATTATTTAAACAAAGTGTAATGTGGTCGGAGCCCAATGTGAGAAAGATTTGAAGATACCATGGGTAATCAGAAGCCAAAATATAAAAGGACTAGAGGACAAACATTTTATATCAAATATATAGGGAAATATTTTAGTGTGGAAAGACTTTTGACCTGTAACTGTTGAAAAATCAAATTGCTAATCAAATGTCATTAGTTTTGATTTTAATAATCCAATTCTAAATTATACGATGGAATTATTTCTACGCATATACAACGTAATGTTAATTTTTAACATATATTCTCGTGGAATACTGGGTACTGATGAAGGTTCACACTCACAGGGCTCTCTGGACGTTAATCAATCAACCAAGCAAAACATCAATCAATATTGTGGAAAAAGCTACAATTTATTATGGTAATGATGTCTAAAAATTTAATATACCTAGTATGTTAAAATGGTTTAATCCTGGTTCGCATACACTTAATTACAGGTATAATTAAACATTGGGGAAATTGTTGTTTTAACAATTATAGTCTGTTCTTTATTGATCACACAACTTTTACCTGTAATATTACAAGTAAATAAATATTGCCATGATTAAAATTAAAGAATTATTATAGTAATATGCTGCACTTTAATATAATAGTAAAATTTTTATCTTGTTTACAAAGTATTGGGTTACTTTAAAATATATCATATAATGAATATAAAGTTTATTAAATTATTGATCTATTTATTCATTAATTATTTTCATACTCATACAGTTCATTAAGTACTTTAGTGTTCAGCTTCCAAGCTAATTATATAAAGATAATGATTGAAGCTTGAAAAGGAAAAATGCAGCTTTAAACAATTAAATGCTAGTCTATAATTAAGCTATGAACTGTTCTCACAAATTTGCAGCATAATAAATATTCTGAGTTTTTTACTTGAAATCATTCATCAACAACCATGACATAGGCTCAACTACATACATTTGAATTTGTAAAGAACAAGTTTGATAGAGAAAACTTAGTACTTGATGGAAGATTGAAGTTATGAAAGTAATGTTACTTATGAATTAAAATTTGTTATTGAATAAATATATAAATTACAAATCAGTTTTATTTATTTATTATTTATCATGCAAGACAAGTTAGATAAATATCAGACACATTGAACCAGCTTAAATGGGAATGATACTTTAAAACATGTGGTTATAGGTACACACAAAACATCTATGTAAATTAACATATTCAGAAGAGACATATCCACACAGATTTCAACCAACATAAATGAGAATGACACTGTAAAAATATCCTCATAATGGCCAGCTAGACATTTACCTGTAATCCGAAATTCGGATCCGAGCCAACTATTTTCTGCTGAACTGTCAATTTTCACCAAATGACTCTGTCTTCCCTCGCATTCCTTCTACAAATGAAGGGAGAATACAAACTGTTTGTATAGTTATATCTTTTATTGCTGTTTACAAAACCTCAAAAAATCGAAAATCAATATATATATTTATCTTGCACTGGTTCTGTTTGAGTAGTCAAACTGCATTGGAGAAAGTTTTGCTATATATAAATACGGTCACTGACCAGCATATGGCGTTTCTGGTACCTTATTCATATTGAGGGACCGTTAGAAATGGTATCAGTATAAGCGCGGACAGAGGACACCATTAAAAATGATTATAGCGACGCTTTCGTTTCTGTTCTTTTTAGACAATTTTACTGTTGTGTTGGTTTTTTCGACATTGTATGATAAACATAATATACGTACATTGTCGGAAAATATAAAATTCATTTGCACTTTCTGCGAAACAGGCCAGAAAAGCTCTCTAAATGCTGGATTTTTTATCTGTTTCTAATTAAACATTAGAGAATACCGAAGAGGCAATCAAAAATGGACTATCAGAGAAACTGGCAACATAGAGTACACAAGACGAAGAAAAACAAAACAAAAACACAACACAACACAGTAAAAACCTCGTCAGAGAACGATTGAAATCTTACCCTCGGGTGTCGGACAGGCACAAAATAGGTTAAACCGATTTATGGGATCCCAACCCCCTCTCGTGGTAATAGGATTTTCACCGACAATAAATACATAAACAATATACCTTTTTATTTTAATTTACTTATAGCAATCTCAGATACCTTTGCTTCGTGCCAGGTTATATTATTGGATCCAAACAAGTAGCAGTTGTTACCATATGACTTCCACCCATTCTCACATGAACCTATAAATAAAACAGACAAAAAGGCACCACTCACAGAACATTTGAATAATACTTAACCTTTGACATTGACGTTGAACTTTGATAATGACCTTGGACTTTAACTATTCTTTAACGTGAACAGTAAAGATTGTTTTTAATTTGATCTACATAATTATAGACTTTCAGAAATAGTTCATGGAAACTATAGATTGTATCCAGTTTTAACATGGGTATCATTATTTCGTAAATATTTTACGATAAAATGCAATGACAACAAAGTTACCCATGTTTAAACGTTATACAAACTATGATTTCCAGGAATTATTTCGATTCTCGTAGGAAAAATCTAACATGTTTGAAGTGGAAATCAATAATGGAAATGCATGCAAATGAACAATTTTTCATCTATATCATGGCGGAAACAAGTTGCATTTCAATGAGATGATGGTGATTCTCGCTTTGTCAAATTGTGCTAGACCAACAGTTCACGGGTAGAATCGCTCCACTCGGACAAATTATCTTGATACGAGCCATTCATTCTTTGCTCTTTCTCCTTAATATTGAACAGAGAAGCAACAAATACTACTTATATAAGTCTTTAGATTGACCCGACGGGGGATCGAACCCACGATCTATCGCACTCGAGGCGAGCACGCTATCCATTAGACCACAGACATCAAACACAGGCGCTCGTGGCAAGGATAGGCCACCCCCTTTTTTTTTCGAACTTTCTGTTTACACATTTATTTTTAATAAAATTTCTTTATTTCTTTATTATTTGATCTCTTTTTCCTTATTTTAACTTGTTCGTGGATTATTAGTATCTATATAGGGTCGACACATGCAAGTTGTTGTTAGCATAAGATTGTATGAATATTGACACGAACAAGTTAAAATAAGGAAAAAGAGATCAAATAATAAAGAAATAAAGAATTTTTTTATTAAAAATGAATTTGTAATCAGAAAGTTAGAAAAAAGGGGGATGGTAAGTCCGTGCCACGAGCGCCTGTGACATCAAACAGGATACGATTTATTTGTTGTTTCATTAGTCTTATCGAACAGTCAAATATACTAACCTTTAAATTTTCGAACATCAGTTTCCAACACCGATATTTTAGCATTCATGACATAAATCTTCTTCTGTATTTGACCAATCTTTGTATCCAATCTGTTTAACTGGTTCATTATCAGCCATGAAAGAGAGCTTGATTTGCCATTTTGTGAAGGTTTCATAGATCTTTTTTCTTGTACTGATGCAACATTACTTACAAGACAACACACCAAAATTACAAAAACCTTCATTTTTGTTGCAGTTGGGGAGAAAGAGAATGTGATACGAAACAGAAACTAAAATGTCAATGGTAGCATATGCATTTTGCGTGATGGACAAAACTATTGATTATTCATCAGTATCAGGTATCAACACCATAAGGTGTTTAACAAATATTTTATGTCATTTTGAGAGTAAACAAGCTCTAAAATATGTAATTGTGAAAACAATATTCAAGCTTAAAGAGATTTCCTGGTAAAGTGGCAATTCCAAATACGGAGTTTGTTAATAGCTGTGATTTGATTGGTTGTTTGTACAGAGGGGGTCGTGATTAATCAAAATGGTCTAAAACGACTCATGAATAAGATACTAAGAACTAAGACATGTATTAATTCGACAACAATATTTAAGATGAACACAAAATATGGAAGCCCAGAAAAAATGAAGTCCATAATAGTGACTCGTTTTGAACTCGTTCTACTTGTGAAATCATTATCAGTCCAGTCATGGAAATCCATGTCTCCATCAGGGGATTATAGTATAGCCTAGGGGGATGGAATAGAACGATGTAACCGTCTTCTATCCCTTTCTCTTTCTTCTTGTATCATTGGTTGATCAATACGATACAAACAGAGAGTAGCATCCCCGTGTTTCAAAGTTACTGATAAGAAAAAGAAGGGCAATAATATCGTATATGTTGTAAAATAGACATTCCATATGGAGTTTACAAATGTAAGGGTTATAGTGTGGGCCGGATTATGACGTTGTGGGACCCTTATGCTAATGAAATTACGGAGTCCCTCTAAGACGTAACCACCCTCTAACTTTCCCGCACCTGTTTTGAATATATTTTATTCGTGGTATATTTAGCGACATTTGCATTGCTTAAAGTAAACTTATTGCAAATTCTTTAAATAAACTAGAATAGCTATCTTTTTTTTGGCAATAAATATATTCTTTAAGAAATACAACTATTTTACTATTCATTACAAACCAAATAACCCCCAAGCTTGATGAGCCATAGGCTACATCCTATACTAGCCTATAGGATAGCCTGACCCTGGTTATGGGTTATTAACAATATGTCAGTTATATCGTCATGGGTTGTTTTATTAGTGGAAGAATCCAAAATATCCGGAAAAAACACCTACTCCCCTGCAAGTCAATGACAAACTTTACACCTAGCCATGCACAGTGCTTCCCCCGAATTGAACTCACAACTGTATGGAGAGGGAATTTTTATTACTAATAAAAGGTTAGAGTACTATTACATCAAAGGAACCATTAGTATGATTATACATCTTTGACAGTTTTATTTTACAAGTACTTGGTCGATATCTCTGCTTGTTGACTAAAAGACTTTTAATTAATTTGATTTATTTCCTTTTTTTAACTTTAAGCGTAAAAAAATGAACGTTATATTAGGATACAAGTGTTTGTATGTTGTTAATTACAAGACGAATACCACTATTGGACCAGAAACTACCGAGATGTCAGGTGCACCTGCATTCACCCCGGGTTACCGTGCGTTTCGTCATTCTCAGCTTTTAGTTTTTTTTTGTAAATCGAAGGATAGAAAATTCAATGGCAAAAAGAAAAAGTACAAAGAAAAAATACAGGCAATGCTCCACAAAACAATACACAGATAACTAACGAATGAGGAATACAAACCAAGCGAAATACCAGATGTGCTTCCTGCTCTGCTAGTGGATTATATAAAGAGGTAAAGTTATCGCAGTCTGCATTTGTCATCTTATCTAATGAACACGATACACACTGGGGGACGAATTCTAGAACATACATGACCAACGGACCTTTGAAACCCCGAGCTGGGTATCTAGAACCTTTAACTCATATGATTGGTATCTGGGCATGAACCATGGTGTTAAGTAACAGTGGTTGATTGTTGTTTAACCCCAAGTGATTATTTTTGCATGTTTTACATCGAGAGAGAGAGAGAGAGAAAGATAAGCTCTGATGAGATGATTCCTGATTTGTAGTGGCCAAACAACCCGAACTACATTACATATAGGGTTTACTGGATATGACTTTTCATTAGAGGTTCATGAAAAGTTACCCTTACTGGATATGACTTTTCATGATCCTCTAAAATGACTATTTAATCGGAAAGGGACATGGGATTTATATTGACTGATTAATTGGTGCTCAACGCCAATTCTAGATGTCCGTTTCCGATTATCCAATCACTTTAGAGGTGGTACATAAAAAGTCATATCCAGTAGGGATAGCATT
Source organism: Gigantidas platifrons (assembly GCA_002080005.1). NCBI lineage: Eukaryota > Metazoa > Mollusca > Bivalvia > Mytilida > Modiolidae > Gigantidas > Gigantidas platifrons. Next base: position 91,177 of record MJUT01031406.1, read on the forward strand.
TCATGTACCTCTAATGGGAACCATAGGATGACCATGCGATTTATAAATACGGAGCCGTCTCGTGGTCGTGTGGTAGTTGGATTTATAACTACCTATGCGATCAGTGCCTATCACCACAAAAGTTGTTCGAACCCCGTTCATGGCGAGGTGTACTCGATACAACATAAAGGTTGTCAGTTTTATCAGGGTACTCCGGTTTTCTCCACCAATAAAACTGACCACCAGGATATAACTGAAATATTGTTGAAAGTGGCGTTAAACACCATCAAACAAACAAACATATAAATCCGGAGGGGAGTTGAAATATGTTACCCAATACAAAATAGAATACATCACCTTATCTAAAAGGGACTGCAAATATGTTTTTAAGTTGTTCGGATTTTGCTACTTTTGATCAAATGACAATTGTTTAAATAAATTTTTAGAGAAACACGAAGACTGAGGAATCCACAGACACAGGCACAAGACACATAACAAAAACAAACAAACCAAAAAACACATCAAAGAAAACTAAAGCGATTAGCAAAATGAACCCAGCAAAACATCACGATTATTTAAGCTCACTAAGGGAAAGCTCTCAGCTGTTCCTATTTCTTATAGAAGAACGCCATATTACTGGTATCCTCAAGTCCGGTAATAGTGTTCTCCGTGATAGAGGAAAACATTATATAAAAGGTAAACGATCCATTGCAGTTTTAAACTCTATTAACGAAAGACACTATTCATCGGGGACGCCATGGTTGTGATCGTATGGTAGTTGGATTTACAACTACCTATGCAATCAGTGCCTATCATCACTGATGTTGTGAGTTCTAATCAGGGAAAGATGTACAACATTATGTGATAAAGTTTGTCAGTGACTTGCTACAGGTCGTTGGTTTTCTCCGGGTCTTCCGGTTTCCTCCACCAATTGCACGATATAACTGAAATATTGTTGAAAGTTGTGTTAAACACCATCAAACAAACAACACTATTCATCAACTACCTATGCAATCAGTGCCTATCATCACTGATGTTGTGAGTTCTAATCTCGATCAGGACGAGATGTACAGCATTACGTGATAAAGTTTGTCAGTGATTGGCAACAGGTCGGTGATTTTCTACGGATCCTACGGTTTCCTCCCACAATAAAACTGACCGCCACGATATAACTGAAATATTATTGAAAGTGGCGTTAAACACCATCAAACAAACAAACAGACAACACTATTAATCAAAATCTCAGGAATCGACAGAATATTTGTACGAATGGCTCTGTGGTCTTATCATTGGTTAATTCGTTGTTCACCTCTCTAGTGTGACATTTGTGATATTAAACAAATAACACTCAATATTTCAGATACATGTATTTATTTGATAGATCGAAATTTTGGTATTAGGTTATATTTCTGTATTTCATTTCATTGCCAGGTATAGTCCATCAATCATCATTTTTCACAAATGTATCCATGTCGCTCGGAGCATGGTATGTCATTCCATATAAAAGAAGGTATAGTGTAGATGATACCACAATCCTCATTTCCCTCATGATCATTAGGCTCCCCGTTACTCCATTTAATATAATTGATTGTACTGTGGTCAGATTCTCACGTCCATTTCCCTTCCCTTATCAGGTCGTTTGCTCCAATCCATAAAGTGTCTTCTTTATTTCCTAAGAAATAACCACAAATAAACCATATGGAATAAAATGAAATCAAAAATACAACACTGTCGGAACATTACCCATAATTCAATAGGAAAATCGTAAAACAAGTCAAAATTGATACAGTTTGTATTCCACTACAGTCCTCCGCTCTACCAACTGAGCTATCATGTGATTTATCATCGAGTCTAAAGGTCACCGCGCTTTAATAGTTTACCTAGTACAATGGAAAACAAAAAAATACCACGCAGTTCGAACAGTTCCACAATCCATATATTATATTGTGTTGTCGTCCTGAATATATCTGATATAGTGTTCAATGACTGTTGATCAATCAATCAATCAATCAATCAATCAATCAATCAATCAATCAATCAATCAATCAATCAATCAATCAATCAATGGAAAAATGTACAATTAATAATTGTTAATGATATCTCCAATTTTAATATACGAGGTATGTAAAAGTAAAGAGCTAGCCATTTACCTGTTAACCGGAATTCCGACACGAGCCAACTATTTTCTGCTGAACTGTCAATTTTCACTAAATGACTGTGTCTTCTCTCGCATTCTTTCTACAAATGAAGGAATAATAAAAAAGAATACAAACTGTTTGTTATTGTACCTTTTATTGAGTAGTTAAATTGCATTGACTGATTAAATTTAAAGTTAAAGTCTATATATGAATAATATAATGAAAACTTTACATTTTGTTCCGGACTGTCTCAGCGGAAAATTTTATTGCAGTCTCTTTTTTTTAATACCGTCGCTGACCCGATATAGCTTTTCTTGTACCTTATTCATGTTGAGTGACCGTAAGAAACGGTATCAGTATAAGCGAGGACAGAGGACGCCATTACAAATGATTAGAACGACACTTGTTTCTGTTCTTTTTAGACAATTTGACTTGTTTTGTGCTTTTTGACATTGTAAGATAAACACAATATACGTACATTGTAGGAAAATATAAAATTAATTTGCAATTTCTATGAAACAGGCCAGAAAAGCTCTCTAAATACTGGATTTTTTTTTATCTGTTTCTAATTAAAAATTAGAGAAATGAACTATCAGAGAAACTGTCAACATAGGGTACACAAGACGAAGAAAAATAAAACAAAAACACAACAAAATAAAAGCCTCGTCAGAGAACGTTTGAAATCTTACCCTCGGGTGTAGGAGATTCTCCAATCTTCTACTCCCCCGGTGTTAGATTCTATGTCTCTACTCATTATTAATATTAGGTCTGTAGACAATTGGATATGATGGATAAAGTTTATTAAACTACTTTAATAGGATCTTCAACGACACTAGCTATATATACAATATATCTTTTTTTTTAATCTATAACAATCGTAGATACCTTTGCATCGTGCCAGTTTAATTTATTGAATCCAAACAAGTAGTAGTGGTTACCGTATGACTTCCACCCATTCTCAGATTGACCTATAAATAAAACACACAAAAGACAAAACTCGTACAACATTTGAATAATACTTGACCTTTGAAATTGGCGTTGAACGTTGACACTGACGTTGAACTTTGACACTAACGTTGAAATTTAAAATTCACGTTGAATTTTGACATTGATGTTGAGATTTGACATTGGCGTTGAACTTTGTCTTTGCGTGGACAATATGGCAAAAGTAAAATTTGGCTTAAATAATTACAAAATGTATATATTTTTTATGGTTTATTATTATGAAGCAATGATAAAGTATCAAATAGAGAGAACGGTGCAATAATTGTATTATAAAAATTTGAGTGAGTTAATGTTGTTTAACACCAAATAAGTAATTATTTTAGCTACATGTATATCATGGCGGGAACAAGTTGCATTTCATTGAGATAATTGTAATCCGCTTTGCACTGGACCAACCGAATTAATTTCAAATTTATTGAGCTATTGCGTCATAACAGGCCGCTGGTAAACATGTCGCTCTACTCTGACAAATTATCCTGATTCCGAAACAAACTGTCCCCTGTTGCTCTTACTCCTTTGAAATGCAACGTGCTGAGCGGAGAAACAGAAAATACCAATTCTATAAGTGTTTGGCTTGACCCGAGGGGGGCGCTGGAACCCACGATCTACCACACTCAAGGTGATCAAACTAACCATTACACCACCGACATCAAACAAGGGGTAATTTAATTGTTCGGTATACTCTTTTTCATTAGTCTTACAGTCAAATATACTAACCTTTCAATTTTCGAACCTCAGTTTCCAACACCGATATTTTAGCATTGAAGACAGAATTCTCCTTCAGTATTTTATCAATACTTGTATTGACTTCTGTGATCTGTTTCT
>MJUT01031413.1:9004-19194 GCA_002080005.1 Gigantidas platifrons
AATAGCATATGAACATTCTTCTACTGTTACCTTTCCATCACAACTTAATTTATCATTGTCATCTATTTTATTTTCTATCTTAGTGTTTAATATATAATTTTCTAAAGATTCTTTATTTGGGTTTTTTGAACTATATAACTGTTCATAATATGTTTTTATTTCTTTTAGTAGTTCTGTTTGTTCACATATTATATCTCCATTTTCATTTTTTTATTTATTTATAGATTTTTTAGCTTGTCTCTTTTTTTCTAAGCCTAAAAAATAAGAGTTGTTTTTCTCTCCCAGTTCCACCCATTTTTCCCTAGACCACACTTGCGCTCCTTTCGCTTTATTTTCGTATATTTTGCTTATTTTATGCTCTAAGTCATCAATATTTTTATCTAGATTTTCATCATCATATTGCTGACCATCTTTTAGTCTTATTTTAAATTCTAGATCTTTTTCCAGATTTCTAAGATTTTCTCTCGTCGATTTAGCTTTATTTTTACAAAAAACTGTAGTTATTTCCCTTATCTCAATTTTTAATGTATCCCATAATAATCTAATATCAATTGTTTTCTTTGTATTTAAATACCTATCGATAAGGTTATTGATTATTTTTTTATATTCTTCTTCTTTTAAAATTGAATTGTTTATTTTCCAATATCCATTACCTTTTTCAGTTAATCCTGGATTGAATTTCAAAAATACACTTTGATGATCTGTCGACTGTATAACAGCTGGTTTAATTTTACAAAATTCTATTAAGTTTACAAAATCTGTACCTATAAAAATTAAATCTATTCTGCTAGCTTGTGACCTATCTTTTCTTCTCCATGTATATTGTTGTATATTTCCATTTAAATATCGCCAGATGTCTACTAGTTTGTTTGATTTAATTAAATTCTTAAAACTACTTACCGGCTGATTGTTTTGATTTGAACGTGAAGTTTTTCTATCTATTACTTTTAATGTTTCATTAAAATCTCCCCCGACTATTGGAATACCGATACCATGCTCTTGAATTTTATCACTTACCTTTTTAAAGAAAGAATTTCTCGAACTTCTACAATTTGGTGCATAAATACAAACCAGAGTAAAGATTGTATTGTTTATCTCTACATTAATTAGCATTAACCTTCCATCGGTGTCATTGTATTTATTAATCAATTCATAATGGAGCGATTTTTTCATAAAAATTGCAACCCCCCTACTTGCTGTTGTCCCGTGACTACAAAATACATCATAGTCTGACTTGTGATTGAGATCATTTTCTATATTTACATCAAAATGAGTTTCTTGTAAAAATGTTATTAAACTTTTTTGCGCTTTAATCCATTCTATAACCCTATTTCTTTTTTTTTTAATTTATACCGTTTACATTGAGACTACATAAATTAATTGCATTTTTTGATGTCTTAGGATATCTTAGAGTTAGAATAGAGGGCCGGTGTGTTCATTTTATTTTATTGTATTGTATTTATTAGTAATAGTAATAAATGATAACGACCCGGCGGCAAAAAATTTACTTGAGGAAACCGACAATCATTTCTCAGTGATAATTCTACTGACACCGCTGATTTCGATATACCATTACCAAAATAAGTAAAATAAAAATCGGAAACCAGTCGCAATTTTGGTACGTCTAAAAACAGGTGCGGGAATTAATAATTCTTGACATCGCTCCCAAAATTTTCAGTCGTCACCTGGGCGAGAAGTAATCGAGTTTTCACTCGCCCAATACAATTTTAAGTCGCCTTGGGCGACTGTTAGTGTAGATCCCTGGATTTGTGTATCGTGTTGGGTAAATGAGTTTGCCAGACATTTATTTATGGATATATTGTGACAAAACATGGATGTAATAGTTTGAAATATATAATTTCACAAGGAGGTTTGTATTATTTTATATTCAACATACGTCTTCTTGTGAAATTTTGGATGTGAAGTAAAATATAATCAAATTATGGGCCAAATTTTACCAGCGAGTGCTGTTAAGTTCGGATCAGAATCAGGATTATTTTTAGTTTGACAAATTTTTCTGAATGATTTTTTGTTCTTTTGCAAGGTATTTTTACCTTAATAATTATATATAAAAACAGAAAATATAGGTTATATATTTTTATAAAATAAATTAATTAAAAAACACTGTCTTCTTAGAAAAAGGTAAATCCGAGGATTTATGATTATGCCACAGTCGCTTGAATTTCAATGATTAAATAAAAAAAAAAAAAAAATATTGTATATATAGTATATAGGGGAAGTTGTGAAATGCATTTTTGCGCCAAAATGTAAACAATCGTCATTATGCCTAAACGGACGCAAAGTGGTACGCTTCGTGGATATTTTTCTACACTGGACATGTTTTTTTATACATCCGTATTGTAAGATCCTTCATTCCGAGCATTTTACAAACGTATGGGCCATTTTTTCACTGACGTTCAGACGCCATAGTGGTACTCATCCGCAGTGAATGAAAAGTTTTCTAATTTCGAGTCAACAACGGCAATTTTCCGGATCAGGACAAGACATCAAGGGACTCAAAATATCTAGCACATAGGTAAAGTTGTGTACCCCTACTTAAAATGTATGCAGAAGCAAGGTTTTGCTGTGTTTTTCTTACCATGAAACAAGTTGCAAAACATCTTCATCGAATTTTTGTGTCATTTTCATATTTTGCGCCATTTCAACTTTGTAGATTATCTCCCCTTATATTCGTACAAGCGAAACATTGAACAGTCAAATATATAATGCTTTCTAAATTTCTCAAATGATCTAATTAATCGAGTAATATTCATATGAAGTACTTACCGCTAAATTTATGATTTTACAGATGCTTTGAAATATTATTTCTCATTCACTGATGATGAGTATACCACTATGGCGACTGTAACGAACTCAAGAGGCTGAACGTCAGTGAAAAAATGGCCCATACGTTTGTAAAATGCTCGGAATGAAGGTTCTTACAATACGGATGAATAAAAAAAAACATGTCCAGTGTAGAAAAATATCCACGAAGCGTACCACTTTGCGTCCGTTTAGGCATAATGACGATTGTTTACATTTTGGCGCAAAAATGCATTTCACAACTTCCCCTATATACTATAGGGATGTTCGCCGTGATGTCACAGGCTTGAGAATTTACCTGTGTGGTTGGCAGGAAATTTCTATTGACTTTCAATGAAGGCTCAACTTTAAATTGTCATTATTATTTTGTTATTTACGATAATTTAATAATTCTTTCAGAAATGAAAATTATATAGTAATAATTAATTCACATCGAAGGTTTGATAAAAATATTCAGAATAAAAAGATTGGAAATTCAATCTTGTTTTATTTAGTTTTAAAGCGTAAAAATGCATTATTTCATATTAGAATTATGAATTTATCATATCAAAATAAAAAAAATGTAAACTGACAGAAAAAATACGAATTTTCTTAAGTCTCTAAAACAATTAACAGAACAAACATTGGTTTGGAAATAAAAAAGTTATAAAAGTTTAAAAATTGCTTACTTTCATGTCAATTACTTTATTGTTTTACTGCCAACCAATTATTTGTTTAATGACATGCGAATTAGTGAATATGACATCACTAATGAGATTGGCGAACATTCCTATATATACAATATTTTATTTTTTTTAATTTTTTTTATTTAATCATTGAAATTCAAGCGACTGTGATTATGCAAAGCAGATGTTTGTTTACAAACAATGATTATATATATCAGTGTATTTTGTAAACAACTAATGGTACGTAGATATCTAACATAGTTAACACTTAATCCAAATATATAAGCTTATAGACAAACTGTGTTAATCACTATATTGGTTCATTTTTTTTTCAGTAGTAATTTTATAATACTATACAGTACTATGATTATCTCCCTTTAATCTAATTCCTTAAAAAGCATTTTCCCCAATAATTAGTGTTAATTCAACTTTTTGCTTTTAATTGTTATATTTTGAAATTGTTATCAATATTAAATAATAACTTTTTTTAGGTTCATATTTAAAAGAATGTTGTAGTTGCAATTATTATGAATATTATAGTTGCAATTATTTAAATTAGATATACATTGTACCTACCTTGAAGAAATTTTGGATTTATTTATATAATCAACGCCCACTTTTCTATAATTAAATTGCTGAACTTCCTACGGTCTTTTCCGAGTATTATAATTATACTTCGGTATGTTCCGAATTATTTCGGTCGATTCTAAATTAACATACACACTCAAATACGTCAAAAAACTATCCAATTAAAAATTTCTCGATATATGCGAACTGGACGAGAATTCCTTTACTTATTATAAAATCCCGAGATACATCGAATGGTAAAATCTGCCATTTTCTAGCATGTTATTTGCCGTTTCCATCCCCTTTCCCTATGACATCCCCTGCTTTAAGTGACATCTCGGCAGTAGGGCTTGCTACTGGCATGCTTAACAAAACACATAACACTGTATCCATAGAAGGATAGAGAACTGGATTTACAGAATCTAGAATGGTAAAAAGCAAGGCATATGAGAGGAGGGTTCAGTCTGTACATCGGTACGGGGCCCGGAAATCCACGAAAGGGCCCGTGAATCTCTGAGGGGCCCCATAGCCTTAGCCATTGACGTTTTATTTTAATTTTTTCATTTTTTCATTTTTTTGGTATTTTCAACTCAAATCCACAGTTTTGAGAGATGTTTCAGCCTGTTCTCAGACCCCAAAGCAGTATTGTTCTGCCTTGCAAAATTTCTCATGGAGGCCCTGTTGCAGGTACATCGTCATAATTCTTTTTCACAACCTATAATAAAATGAAAAAAAAGTATCACATCGTCGGAAAAGTTCCAAAAATTCAATAGAATAATCGTAGAAATAGGCAAATTCGATATCCCTAACACTAATATACATGACTGCTCACTTTTCTGACAGGTACTTCAGTAAAAAGCCACGAGGTTAAACTAGTTGGATTATAACTTGCCATTGTCTTAAGAAATACCAATATAGCCACATCTCTGAACTGTCGATCGAGAAAAAAAACCCCATAATATACTAGACAGGTAGCATGTGCATCGTACTTGATAAATTCGCAATTAATATTTCAAATGTACAATAGCGACTTCCGCCCAACATGAAAACAGGACAGATTGATGTACTTGAAAAATCATCCCACTCCTCCCCCCAACGTATGAAAAATAGAAATAGCCTTATGTGATTTAAGTACGTACTAACAGCATTACATGTAAACCGCATGATGCTATTTGATAAATAGAGAATAATACATGGCAAAATCCGTATCATATGCCGTATCATCCCAAGATACCAATATCATCCAGAGGGCCTGTAGGCCCGAGAGATGATATTGGTCGAGGGTGATACGGCATATGATACGGATTTTGCCATGTTTTATACACTTTATCATATATTTAAACAGGAGAGTATACGGGGTAGGGGTATGATAAAGGGTAGGTGTATGATAAAGGGTAGGGGTATGATAAAGGGTAGGCATCTGGCACTTTATCAAATATTCAAAACTACTGTATTTACCACTAAATATATCAGGGTGCGCCCCCCCCCCCTAAAATTGGAAAATAAATGATTTTTTTGGCGTAAAATCGTGATTTTTCACACGAAATACCCCAAACATTTTCGCGCCTCCCTCCGCTCGGCCCGATTTGTTTTAAGTGCGCCCCCCTAACTTGAAATCCTGGATCCGCCCTTGTATATGATAAAGACCTTTAATTAGAACAGGAAAAAATAAACACCTCCATGAAATAGTGTTGTAATTAAAGATCATGAACGTGATTTAGAAGTTTGAAAGAATGTCAATGTTTATTATAAATAAGGTTGAAACAAGTCACATTTTGATATCAATTCGGTTGTATTTCACTTTTTGACGATTTCAATTACGGAGGACGGACCGCACCCAGGACAAAATGAATACCTGAATGAAATAGTGTTGTAATTAATATCCATGTACGTGAAATATAACACTGAAGGAATTTCAATAAAAATACCAAAAAGTATTATTATTATAAATTCTATATCCTAATTTTTTATAAACTGACGATGTGCACGTCATGGCGTGACAACCGTATATGCAGCTATGCCTCTGCTTTAAAACGAAAATTAGATGATGGTAACTTTCAAAACATCAGTGTGGATTTGCATATTCCATGTCATGAATGAAATAACACATTTACAAGATTCCCAGAAAAAATATGTCTAGAGAATCTAACTAACTGGCAATATCTAGAATAACGCTCAAACAGGTCTGAGGAGGTACAATATGCAGTAAACAGTTATATTTGTGACTTTTTAAAAGGCATTTTCAATTTAGAATTTAGTCTAGAAATTACAAAAAGGCGTCGGCTTCCGAGGGCTTTGCCCCGGACCCGCTTTACCCTATGCCCCCAAACCCCTGCTGGGGGGGATATCCCTAGACCCCCCTTTGCCTCACTTTATTCAGACCCGGACTACGGCCGTGAGTGGTTCGAGACATGAAAGCCCAAAAATAGGTAAAACGTGTTTTTAAGCATAAAACAGGGAAAGGTTAAAGTATACATATATATTCAAGAACAAAAGAATAAACTAGATTCTTAAAAATAATCCACTGTTCGAACAATACTGTGACGTAAACGATATCGACCTTGTCCCAAAAATGGGTCAAATTATTAAAGTACAGCAGCCTGTATCATCGGCCCCTATTAATTATACAAGTAGTGGAGAATACACTCCAACTGTAGATTCTTAAAAATAATCAACGAGATCCATCGGGGTCGAGTTGATTATTTTTTTAAGAATCTACAAGTTGGAGTGTATTCTCTCACAATGACATAATACATTTCTATCTGCAACAGTGTTTTCATTTTATATTTTTACCATTTTAATGTTCAAAAAGCTAAATAAGCCACAATTAACAAAAAATAAACAACAAAATTTGTTCGGCATCCGTGCTTTCGATTCTCTTTTATATATAGATATTTCAAGGTCTTTCAAGTGTCCCAAATGTTCACCTGTGGTCTGTCTGATTTGTTAAGTTGCGGTCGGTTCGTTGGTTGTTTTTGTATTGCGAGAATACTCGTCAGTTCTGAACATAAATTATGTCAGAACTCAAATACTTGTATCATGTCTTGTATATATTGATCAATTGTTTTTTTTTATGCAAATTGTTGATATTTTTTTTAACAAAGCTTACCATCAAGAGTTAAATATACTAATTATAGAATTGATTAATGTGGTGAACTTAGCCGAGTGGTAATATGGAAGTTTTGAAAGTCAAAGTAGACTTTAAAAAGCCCGGCAGTGGTTCGAGACACGAAAGTCCCAAAATAAGTAAAACCCGTTTTTAAGCCTAAAATTGTGAAAGGTTAAAGTTCATATATTCAAGAACTAAATGTAGATTCTTAAAAATAATCCACTGCTCGAACAATAGTGTGACGTCAGAGAAATGTATTATCGGCATGTATCATCAGCCTGTATTAGCGGCCTGTATGTGTTATTAGAGGCCGCATTTACAATAGCTTTGCTGGGGGTATTATTGTACAAATCAATATATAGACATGTTAAAACTTAAATCTCAGATTAATTAAGTTGTCACAAGCCCTTGAGGAAAGATTCCTCCCCTTTTTGTAATTTTTCTTTTTCTTTAAAAAAAATTGTAATTAGCAAGGACGTATACGTCCTTTTCTCCCATTATGACGTCGTTTTAACCCCGCTGAACCAGTGGTGGAAAAATCTGTAATCCTCTAGAGGATTAAAATGTCTCGTGCCTTTCCCTGCATTTGACGGCTTTTGAAATAAAGTTCGTGTTAAATAATGGGAGAAACAAATTCTCCTTCTGTTGCCCATGTGGGTTACGATATTTCTCCACTCTCAAGAGTTAAATTAAAATTTTTAACCACTCACCTCATGGCTCGTGGTTAACATTTTTAATTTAACTCTCTCGCGTGGAGAAATATCGTAACCCACGGGCAACTGAAGGAGAATCTATATGTAATTGGTTTGCAAATGTAACTTATAGATCTACTTTATTGTTTAATCAAGTCCACATTTTTGTAACTAGATTGAGAATAATAAAAAAAAATGTGAACTAATGATTAACATATTTCAGTTGGGAGATTAAAAAAAAATATTAATTAACTTTGATTTATTAGCCTTTATATGATCAAATCTGTCAATTAAATATTTTCATTGGGCCAATACGACAAAAACCAGTCCAATACGGATATTTTCCGTATTGGCCCGATTCCAGTCAGTCCAATAACAGCTAGATCGGAATCCGCTAGACGTTTCGACAATCGCAAGAAAAAGTCCCAAGAGATATTGTTCTGGTTAATTAATAAAGGTATCATTACCACAGGTATTCGGGGATAGGATCCTCATCCCTACCCCCTTTTTTCGTGAACATTTTTTGTTCCCCATTTTTTTCTTTCTGTTTGGAATTTTTGTGATTGACTTGTGCTATTTCATCAGAGAAATCTCAATATTTCATATCATCAGAGAAATCTCACTATTTCCCCCAGTTTACTATCCAGCCCTTAGTATATTATGTATTGATCGTGTCAGGGGCTGGATAGTAAACTGGAGGAAATAGAGATTTCTCTGATGATATGAAATATTGAGATTTCTCTGATGATATACATTGTAGCACAAAAATACCAAAAAGAAAGAAAAAAATGGGAAACAAAATTTTTCACGAAAAAAGAGGGGAGGTGCTCAAATGAGGGATCCCGAGTACCTGTGATCATTCCATGATGTTTTTCATATTGGCCAATACAGCAGGCCTCGGACTATAACTAGGCCAATATGAAAAACATCACGTAATAATACCTTTATTAATTAACCAGTCCAATATATCTCGGGATTTTTCCTTGCAATTGTCGAAATGTCTAGCAGATTCCGATCTAGTTGTTATTGGACTGACTGGAATTGGGCCAATACGGAAAATATCCGTATTGGACTAGTTTTTGCCGTATTGGTCCAATGAAAGCTTTTATATTGTATTGACAGATTTGATCATATAAAGGCTAATAAATCAAAGTTAATTAATAATACTATAATATAAATGGGAAAATTACATTAATAAAACTAATATATATGTATTACCATTGACCATCCAGTCATCAAGAGAGGAGTGTAAGCGGTTGGGATCCCATAAACTGGTTTAACCCTGCCTTATTTTTGTGCCTGCCCCAAACCAGGATTTCCAACGTCATATGTCGTCTTTTTTGTGTTCAGTAAGTCAAGGTGAGAGGGGATTGTTTGTTTTGTTGATATTGGTGGAATTGTTGACCATCATTGATTAAACTTTCTTTTCGTAATCAAAACTTACATGATATTTTGATTTTTCAGTTTTGAGGATATACCAGGTTGATATAACAGTCACAGATAAGAATGATGAGGATCCTGTTATATCGAACCATCCACAACCATTCCAAGCTACGGTTGAATTCATCGCTTCACCAGGTACACAGGTTTATCAGCTGACAGCGTTTGATCCTGACACTACCTCTGATGTGACATTTTATATATCAGGTAAAATATATGTTTGCAGTTGTGTTAATAACCCATAAAATTCGTTTCCCTATTAAAATATATACAGTCAAACTTGATTTAAGCAGCCACTTAAGGGCAGCAAAAACTGACTGTTTAATAAAGATGACCTGTAATTCAAGGTTCACATTTTTTTAAGTATTACAAACATTCCGGAATTAAAACTGTTTCGTCCCTGCCAAGGTCCTCATCAAGTGGCTTTTGCATATACATGTGTATATATGATACTGACGTACATGTGTGTATATATAATATTGTATATATGCCCCCTGTGGGCCCTTGATTGGTGAATCAATAAACTTAAGACTTGTGACTTATAATAAATATTTTTAATAATTTGTTGGATTTGCGTTATTCCAACGCCCATTATCTGTGCAACATCTCAAGAACTTTTCCCACTGTCATGTTGTTTAAGTAGTGTTTCATATGATGAATGAAGAATGGAAACTGTATTTATAATTTATTCATAATCATAAGGTTATAACAAAGCAATAACAATGAAGACAGAATGTTCTGAACAATAAAGTCATAGAGCACTAAAATTAAAAAGTCACTATTCATCACATGTATGATGTACGATGTAGTCACAGAATTTACACTTAATTTTTAAAAATTCACAGATTAGATCTATCACAGTCGCTTGAATTTCAATGATTTAAATAAAGGAAG
>MJUT01031413.1:28180-43429 GCA_002080005.1 Gigantidas platifrons
AAAAAAAAAAATCCCATGAAAAAAATTGAGTTAGAGGGTTAGGGTTGTGGTGTTTAATGCCACTTTCAACAATATTTTAGCTATATCGTGGCGGTCAGTTTTATTGGTGGAGGAAACCAGACTGCCTGAAGAAAACCACAGACCTGTCACATGTCACTGGAGATCAACATTGAAGCAAAATGTAAGAAATGCTAATTTGTTAAAAAGCATAATTTAAATCAACAAATACTTGTACATTTTTGTATATTACTTGTATGTAAACAAATAGTTTTATATACTTCATAATTCACTAAATTATTTGTATTACATTGCAGTTACGGCCAATGACCAAGATTTAAACACGGTTCTAAAATTTTGGGTTAGTGATCCATTGTTTCGTGTTCAGGCTTTAACCTCCACGACAGGAGAGCTCCAAGTCGATAGGTTTGTAACATTAATAATAGGGAGGATTATTCTATCAGATATTTAAAGACGTAACATTTTAAGTATGAAAATTTAGAAATCTAATTTTATGTGTTTGATGTTGTGTTTATATATTCATGTAAGAGTCCTCATCCATGTCATCGTGCTTATGTTTAAGAAATAATTCATGCCGGCCATACTTTATTGTTATTCACATATGAGTAGGCATTATATTTATGAATATTTAACCCCAAGCGATAACTAATAGGAAAAATACAGCAATTTTAAAATTCGAGGCGGTCAAGGTGGCCAGCACTGCCTACATATCAATGCATAAACATAAAGCATACAAAGAGTGAAATATGTGTGGATTTTTTCTTTGTAAGGATGTTTTATGTTTGTCTTATCCATGTTTTTATTACAGGTATTCCCATGATAACGTTTCGTAGCTTCTAATTGATATTTAAGCCGTTTATTTGTGTTGCCAGTGTTCACATTTTTTCTTTCACCGTTAATCGGAAGTTATGGGTGAAGTATAAGATAGAAATCAGAGTTAATATTGGAATAGCCACGACAAAGCCGTGTTTATAAAAGTTTAATTATGATAAGACTTGATTAATAGGATTTATTTAATCTTAACTTCATTTATTTCAACAATTTTTAGATAAACAATAAGGCATAATAGAAAATCGCTAACCATGAAGATGCTTTTTTATTTTAGCTCAGCGCGCATGTGTGGCCTATATTTGATTGGTATTCAAATATGCCGTTATTTGTATACCGAATACGGGACGTCATATTAGAATTACCATTATCAGCTGTTGTTTATCAGTAACTCCCAGCCCACTTTACTATAAATAATGACATTTTAATGCGCATGTCTCCCGATCAGACTGATCGGATGTTTCTGGTTTAACTGATTCAGTTATTTTTCTCTGGAGAGAAATTGCAGAAACTTGCTGGACACATTCAGAACAGGTCAAATATAGACAATTTGAAAGGGGGTGTAGATGATTTCTGCTATTTTTTATTGATTTTCAGTTATATTATATTTTAACCAGAAACATCCCTGTAATAAGAAAGGATGTTGCTATAAATGAGCATGAGAAACTATTACTAACACTATTAATTTGGAGCCACTGTGATGACAGTATTCACGATGAGCACCGGTAATCTGGCTAAAGACCAGTCAAACTTTGTTCAGACCAATAAATTTTCTATTTTAGAACTACATGTATATAAAAATAAATTCAAGAATTTGATTCAGACCAGTAAATTCATATTATCATTTCAAGGACTGGTGATGATCCCACAAAGACCTTGCTATGTTGCAAATAGTACATATGCATACTCTTTCAGTATTTGGCACTAATCAATTTTCTTCTTGTTATGACAAAATTTAAGAATTATTTGAACTTTCAAATTCAACATGGTAGCCACTGGAGATAGAGAAACGACATACAATAAATCTAATTTAAATCTAGTCTGTCAATTATTTCACCTTAAAATATTTATTGGTTCATAGGAGATTACACACTGATCCTTCTAATCCATCAATATAGGGGCCGTTGTGGTCAGGATTGTATGGTGGTGGGATTTACAACTACCTGTGCAATCAGTGCCTATCACCACTAAAGTTGTGAGTTTGAACCCTGTTCATGGCGAGGTGTACTAGATACAACATTATGTGATAAAGTTTGTCTGTGACTTGCGACAGGTCGTGTACTCCAGTTTCCTCCACCAATAAAACTTACTACCACAATATAACTGAAATATTGTTTATAGTGGCATTAAACACTACAACAATAAACTAACAGACATTATCACTGGTAATACAGTGTTTATTATAGCACTTTGGACTACGATCGTCAACAAAGTCATCGATATGAATTTGACGTATATGTTGAAGACAATGGTGTACCTCCTCGCAGAAGTCAAGCTAAAATATTGATTGCTTTAACTAATAAGAATGATGAATGGCCAATGTTTCTAGATGACAACATGGTGACGACCATTAAAGATAACATTGATCCAGGATCAACTGTTTTTATTGTTCAAGCTGTTGATTTGGATGGTGATGTTGTTTCTTACAGTTTTCAAAGTAAGTTGGCTTAATCTGTCGTCATTGATTTCCAAGTTTACACACACATGCACATACACACAGTAGTACCCTTTTGTTAGGTCACTCCCACCAAATACCACTATTCTTATCAGGCCAAATTTCAGATATATACTACCAAAATGACCTCCTCAAGGGAGGCAGGTCCTCTTGTAAGGCCACTTTTTAATTGCAGAAAGGGTGACCTTATTAGAGCGGGACTACTTTATATGACATATGACTTGTGCCAAAACCTTTACTTCAGTACAATGACTGGTGTCACTTGTGGAGTTTACCCTGGTTTTTAGTGGGGTTCTTGTTTATGCTCAAACTTTCATTTTCCATGTGCACCATTGTTTGTCTTTTTGTTCTTTTTCTTTTGGCTACTGTATTGTCTGTCCTTTACAACTTCTGAGGGGCCGTTGTGGTCCAGATTGTATGGTAGTTGGATTTACAACTTTGACCATCAATTTTTCTAATACTTTAGTACTGGGTTCCAGATTATAATCAAACACACAAATCGCAAACCCCACTCATGGCGAGATATACTCGATACAACAGGATGTGATAAAGTGTCAGTGACTTTCGACAGGTCACGTGGTTTTCTCAGGGTACTCCTTGTTTCCTCCACCGATAAAACTAACCACTATGATATAACTTCAATATTGTTGAAAGTGGTGTTAAACACCATAAACTGCTATTAAACCAATCAACCAAACACACAAAGCCATTTAATCATTAGGTGTACAGCTTTGACAGTGTACCCGTAATTAATTTAACCATGTTGCTACAGGTAAATAGTTTGCTAGATATTCTGCTAGCCTATGCATTTCTCTTATTTTTAAGATAACCAACAAAATATATTTGAGATTGCACCAACGACGGGAAGAATAAGGTACAGACAAGGTGTTAGCATCCCACCTTACCGTGATACATATGTGCTGACCGTGTTAGCAAAGGATGATGGGAGTTGTTGTCCTCTAGATTTTAGTCTTTCAAGAACGAGTACATCGTCAGTTACGATCAATATTGTTGATGCTGTAAACACTAAGCCTTCTTTTACACAGTGTAATACTTACACACCATCCGTAAAAGAAGAACAGCCAATTGGAACGTCTGTATTTACGGTGAGTATGTTTTGTTGAATTTGAGACATGTGAAGTTTTTACGTCATTCAGTTTTTAGCGTGAATCCTGCTCAAAATTGTTATTGAGGGGCCGTCGTGGTAGTTGGATTTACAACTACATGCGCAATCATTGCCTATCAACACTAAAGTTGTGAGTTCGATCTCTATTCATGGCGAGGTGGACTTGTTGCAACATTATGTGATAAAGTTTGTCAGTGACTTGGGACAAGTCGGTGGTTATCTACTTGTTTTCCGGTTTCCTCCACCAATGAATTTGAATTTGAATTTGGTGTTTAATGCCACTTTCAGCAATATTTCAGCTATATCATGGCGACCAATTTTAGTGGTGGAGGAAGCCGGAGAGAACCACCGACCCTGGGCAAGCAACTGGTAGACTTTATCACTTGCGGCTGCAAGTCGAGTGCACACTTTTTTGTACTTTGCAAAGCTGGGCGAGAACCAACGCCGTATTAGTGATAGGCTTGTATGAGCTGTTAGATCCAATGACCTAACTAATTGAGCCATCCGGGCCCCTCACCTCCACCAATGAAATTGACCCCCACAATACAACTGAAATATTGTTGAAAGTGGCATTATACACCATAAATCAACCAACCAACCAACCAAATTGTTATTGCACTACATTGGAGTGTTATCAGTTTAGTGTAAACAATATCAAGTTAATACATAAACATGGTTACTTATTGCTAAGGATGGGAAAACACAATATGAAAATTAATTATATATAATTTGTTCTTGCCAATATATAACTTTAAATACCAATCAATCATTCTTTTACCTCCATTTTAATTTTTTTTTGGCAGGTTTCAGCAACTGATAATAACAGGGGAGTAAAAGGAATGGTAGAATATTTTGCCGTTACGCCACCGTATGACCAGCCTGTTTATTTTGCCATCAATCAAACATCAGGGGAAATCACTACTACAGCAGTGCTTAACCGTGAAAGTTTTGGCTCTAAATATCTGTTTTTTACAGTACGAGCTGTTGACAAGGGACAACCTCCTGGAGACGATTACTGTACCTTCCCTATTAGTATAAATGACGTTAATAACAATAATCCAACATTTGGTGAGAGTAATTTCAAAGGAAGTATTTTGAGAACTTCTGCTGTGGGTACTCTTGTTATGACCGTGAAAGCTACCGATAAAGACATTGGTCCCAACGCAGAAGTGACTTATGCCAAAGTGCAGGATACAGCGTACTTTAATATCAATCCTGATTCTGGAGCTATTACTGTAGCGCAAACATTAAATTTTGCAGTAAGTTACAAGTTAATATTATACAGTTATGCATGCTAAATTTTGAGTAACGACAGAAAAAGAAAGGGGAGGGAGGAGTTTGAGGTTATAATGTTTCTACTGTAAAAATATAATTGACCCGTGTCATAATTTTGTTTGAAAATAGAAAATTTATTATGTAATTTTAAAATAATCGCATCGGTGGTGTAATGGTTAGCGTGCTCGCCTCAAGTGCAGTTGAACCCCACTCATGTCAAACCAAAGACTTTAAAATTGGCATTTGTTGATTTTCCGCTAAGTATGCAGCATTCAGGAGAAAGAGTAAAGACTGGTTGGCTCGGAATCAAGATAATGTGTCTGAGTGGGGCGACATAATCTATCTACGGACTGATGTTTCAGGGTGGTAGCACTATAAAAATCCAATTGGGCGTGTTGGTCTAGTTTAAAGCGGACATCATCATTTCATTGAAAATTAATTTGTTCTCGCCATGATATAGCTGAAAAATTTGCTGAGTTGGCGTTAAGCAACAATCACTCACATACTCATTCATTCTTATTGGGCTAAAAACATGGTCGCCATTGGCATTTCTTGATTCTGATAGGCTGAAATTTTAAACTAGGTGGCACAGTGAATTGTAGGAATGATGTATGGGTAGTTCTGAACAAATCTTTCTCATTTTGTGTTTGATTGACAACTAACATGGCTGCCATTGGCAGTCCTTGTTTTTTCCATTGCCTATATAAACAAGGTAAGCGATACATGATCTCTAGAGTCTGTTGTTTAATCATGTGATGTTCCTTCATTAAATATTTAGAACATCAACACCTTTAAGTTATTTCCAATGATATTTTCTTTTCTACAGGGTAATACCATTACATTCACAGTCAAGGCTACTGACAAAGGAACACCTCCGTTAAGTTCAAATGATGTTACCATAACGATTGCTATCACCACCTATGATGGCAGTAAACCACCAGTTTGGAGTAATCCTGACCGTATATTCGCAGTTAATGAAACCATGCCTATTGATACTCTGGTTGGTAGCTTGACAGCTACATCACAAATTGGTGGCGGTCTTGGTGTCATTTTTACTGTGATTTCTAATGGACAATCTTCAAGTCAGGCTCCGCCTTTTAGAATAATGTATGATACAACAAATACCAATACAGTCAACATATACCTCTTATATCCATTAGATTATGAAAAAGTAACAAAATATATCAACTATCTTCAGTTGAGAGCAAAGGTAAAAACTAAATTTTTATAATGTCAAACTGCAGTCTGTGCCAAAAACATTTTGACAAACTAGCCCGAAACACATTTTAGAAGATTTTTTTCTATTTGATTAAGCAAATTTTATGTAATTTGTTATAGCCCAAACCAATTTATACTAGATGGGGGCATAGGACTAGAGGTTTTTGGCACTGACTGTTCAGACCTAGTTGATCTCTGCAGACTCTGATAATCAAACCAGATTCTTGGAAATGTATGATTTTTATTTGCAGATCAGACATTCAAAGCAAATTATTTATTTTGTATTTTAGATTTTTGTCTTTTCTGCAAATTAGGCTTTTAACCAAAGCATTGAATCTTCATGCAAACAATAATTACCAACGACTAATGCAGATATTGCTGCCTAAATTGAACAGCTTTGTTTGGAATGGTCAGTCATATAAATAAGATTTCATGGATTTGATTCATTTTTGGTGTTTTAATGCCACTTTCAGCAATATTTCAGCTATATCATGGCGACCAGTTTTAGTGTTGGAAGAAGCAGGAATGCCCGGAGAGATCCACCGACCATGAGCAAGCAACTGGTAAGCTTGATCACTTGCGGCTGTAAGTCGAGTGCACCCTTTTTTGTAATTTACAAAGCCGGGCATGAACCCACGCCATATTGGTGATAGGCTTGTATGAGTTGTTAGGTAATCCAACTACCTAACTCATCGAGCCACCCGGGCCCTAAGATTTCATGGATTGTGGTTTGATTTTAAGTTTGATTTACATTTAAGTTTCTATTTTTAGCATGTTTTCCTTTCAAAAATTTATGAAAAATATCGTGTCTACTAACCTATATACGAAACCACTTCTCTAATTGGGGCTGTCTTGGCCGTGATCATATGGTAGTTGGATTTACAACTACCTATGGAATCAGTGCCTATCACCACTGATGTTGAGAGATCGAATCTCGATCAGGGTGAGGTGTACAACATTATGTGATAAAGTTTGTCAGCACATGACTTGCGACAGGTCGGTGGATTGTTCCGGGTCCTCCTGTTTCCTCCATCAATAAAACTGACTGCCAGCTGGATATAACTGAAAAATTGTCGAAAGTGGTATTATACACCATCTAAGCAAACAAATATATAAATAAGATTACAAGGATTGTGGGTTGATTTGAAGTTTAGTTTTTATTCAAGTTTCTATTTTTAGCATGTTTTTATTACAAAAATATGTGAATTTTTTAAATAAAAAAAATTTAATGTCTACTAACCTACATACTAACCCACTTGTCTAATTATTGTTCGTGAAATAGTAAACCAATAATTTCTTATGGGTGGCCTTATATAAATATATGGGGAAAAAGTTTTACAAAGAAATTATTTTCAGATTTTATACATTTTATCTTTATATATTCAGGACAGGTCTAAAGCAGTTTACACTGATGTGTTTCCTAAGATTGTTGTTATTGATCAGAATGACGAGATTCCACAGTTTGCTGGGCCTGATCCCTTGACAACATACATTGAAGCTTCTGTCCTTGAAAATCAAAGGCCACCAGCAGTTGTCACAACAGTGGCCGCTACTGATGCTGATATAAATCCATCGTTTAAGAAGGTATGAAGATTTTAGTCAGTAAGATAAGGGTTTTAAAGTTGAACCAATTGCTAGGCAGAATTTGTTAATAAGATTAGGGTTTTAAAGTTGAACCAATCGTTAGGTAGGATATGTTAATAAGAAAATAATTTTAGAGTTGAACCAATCACTAGGCAGGATATGATAATAAGCAAAGGGTTTTAGAGTTGAACAAATCACTTGGCAGGATATGTTAATAAGAAAAGGGTTTTAGAGTTGAACAAATCACTAGGAAGGATATGTTAATAAGAAAAGGGTTTTAGAGTTAAACCAATCAGTTGGCAGGATATGTTAATAAGAAAAGGGTTTTAGAGTTGAACCAATCAGTAGGCAGGATATGTTAATAAGAAAAGGGTTTTAGAGTTGAACAAATCACTAGGCAGGATATGTTAATGAGAAAAGGGTTTTAAAGTGAAACCAATCAGTAGGCAGGATATGTTAATAAGAAAAGGGTTTTAGAGTTGAACCAATCACTAGGCCGGATATGTTAATAAGAAAAGGGTTTTAGAGTTAAACCAATCACTAGGCAGGATATGTTAATAAGAAAAGGGTTTTAGAGTTAAACCAATCAGTAGGCATGATATGTTAATTAGAAAAGGGTTTTAGAGTTGAACCAATCACTAGGCAGGATATGTTAATAAGAAAAGGGTTTTAGAGTTAAACCAATCAGTAGGCAGGATATGTTAATAAGAAAAGGGTTTTAGAGTTAAACCAATCACTAGGCAGGATATGTTAATAAAAAAAGGGTTTTAGAATTGAACCAATCGCTAGGAAGGATATGTTAATAAGAAAAGGGTTTTAGAATTAAACCAATCAGTAGGCAGGATATGTTAATAAGAAAAGGGTTTTAGAGTTGAACCAATCGCTAGGAAGGATATGTTAATAAGAAAAGGGTTTTAGAGTGGAACCAATCTCTAGACTAGGTATAAATTTCCATAGACGTAATCTATTTGTCAGATGAGTGGTTCTTGTTCCTGCAGTTTGTCTAACATTATTGTTTAACTACTAATTTTCAACTATTCCTCATTGGCCAGAGGCCATCGTGGTCGTTATCATATTGTAGTTGGATTTACAGTTACCTATGGAATCAGGGCGAGGTGTACAACATTATGTGATAAAGTTTGTCAGTGACTTGCTACAAGTCAGTGGTTTTCTCCGGGCACTGCAGTTTCCTCCGACAATAGAACTGACTGCCACGATATATCTGAAATATTGTTGAAAGTGGTGTTAAACACCATCAAACAAGCAAACAAATCATTGGCTAGAATCTTTTTACATTTTCGTTGTCTTTTCCACATTCTGCCCTTTATGTTACCAGCTATTGATTGAAACTACAATCATTAAAAATACTTGACTTCTGAAAATTTGAAAAGGTAAAACTCAGGTAAGATTCAAAAGGTAAGTAATAAAAACATCTATATCAAATTCAGTATGTATAACATGTTTCTGGAATAACCTTTTTCAGGTACACTCAAAATCAAAAGATTGGAAAGCCAAATAATTTAATAGTGTTTGTGAACAATAAAATCAAAGGGCCCCAACAGAATAACCACAGTGCCTGAGGGAGGGGAACCTTAGTTTTGATAATAATTACATTAATTTGGAACTGTAAATTTCAATAATAGATATATCTAGTAAGCCATGTCAGTGCCGAAATACTGACTACTGGGCAGATGAATCCCTCTGGGACTAATAGTCCATCAGCAGATTCTCTCTGGGACTAATAGTCCATCAGCAGAGGTTTCAACACAGTGATAGTAAGAACAAGATGAACTGTGAGCTAATGCTCTCTTATGATACCCCCGCATATATGTTCAATGTGTATAAAAACCAAGTAAGTCGACAAACAGGAAGTAGGAATGTGACGGGTCCAAAAACACATCCTACGATATTGGGTACCTATATGAAGCTTGTGACCAAATATAAGGTTTCTGCCATCATTAGTTGCTGAAAAAAATGTGACAAAAAATATCTTGGGATGGAGGGAAGGACAGACAGACGGAAGGTTGGACAGAGGTAAAACAATGTACATCCCCTGCGGTGGAGCGGGGGTATAAAAACTGTAGATATCAAATTTAGTATGCATAACATGTTTCCGGAATAACCTTATCACTCAAAATCGAAAGATTGGAAAGCCAATTAATTTAGTAGTGTTTGCGAACAATAAAATCAAAGGGCTTAAACAGGATCACCAAAATCAGCTAAGGTCACCTATACCTGAGATCAATATTTTATTTGAATCTTGGGTATAAAACAAAAGGTAACGGCATTGTTTTCTGCTGTTTTTTGAATAAAGTCTCTTGAGTAATGAATTTATTAATAGATCAGTTGACAAGAATATCCACAGTACCGGTATATGGTATATTTTGATTTTTGTGTTTCAGCTGTCGTATTCCTTGTTTGGACCAATGGCACAGAACTTTACAATAGACTCCAATACCGGTGTCATCTCTACGTCATCGGTGTTTGATAGAGAAGCAACATCCAATCATTATTACTTATTACAAGTCAAAGTAGAAGATGGATTCCCGTCAGTTAGACCAAGTATGAATGGGAAGCCCAACAGTGGTAAGACTTTGTGAATATTTCTGAAATGAAGCCTAACTGGATCAGTGGTGTGATGGTTGATATGCTTTCCTCGAGTGTGGTAGATTGTGGGTTTGATCTCCGTTCAGGTCAAACCAAAAACTGAAATATTCATATTTGCTGCTTCCCCACTAAACATGCAGCTTTAAGGATTAAAAGAAAATACTTGTTGGCTTTGAAATCAGGATAATGTGTCAGAGTTAAGTGATATGTTTACTCGCTGACTGTTGTTTTAATGAGTTAGCACAATAAAAATCAAACTAAGCGTGTTGGTCTAGTACAAAATGGACATCATCATTTCATTGATTGTAAGTTGTTCTCATCATAATATAGCTGAAGAATTGCTTATTTGGCGAGTGAAATGAATCTAGTGCCTAGTGATAAAAATGTCAGTGAAACCACCCTGTAAAACAAATTTTGGTCTGACCGAACTTTTTTTAAACACCATGTTCCCTCAAAATATTCTGAGACTCCTGTGGATTATGTATTCTCACAACAATGTAAAGCTAAACAATTATAAAAGGTACAAGGTGATGATTGATGATTGCTTAAAATGTTCTGAAAAAAAACTACGACCTTCCTTACAAGGTGGACCTTCAAGGAATAAATCCCCCCGTCCTTTAGAATGTGCAAAAGGCCTATACATTTGAATAAAGTGAGAATAAGAAAATACATATTTTTTGTAATTTTTAAGTGTATAAAGAAAAATCTTTTATGTAAGAAGGAGTCCTCGTGGTTGTAATCGTATGGTAGTTGTGCAATCAGTTCCTATCACCGCTAAAGTTATGAGTTCGAATCCTGCTCAAGGCAAGGTGTACTCGATACAACATCATGTGATAACAATTTTTAGTGACTTGCGGCAGGTCTGTGGTTTTCTCCAGCTACTCTGGTTTCCTCCACCAATAAAGCTTGCCACCACAATATAGCTGAAATATTGTTGAAAGTGTCATTAAACATCATTATAGCAGCGTTTGCCTTAATTTTTTTCACCTACTTACCTGAAAGCCAAATTTATAAAAAAAATTATATTTATTCAAACAAATTCTTTAATAATTTAAAATCATTTTCACTTGTCTGAATCCAGTTTTACTGGTTCCTGGCTTAGGGCAAGTGGGTTAGGGCAAAGACTAATTTACTAAAACTGCTATGGTAAAATATGAAATTATATTATGTTTCAGATATTGCTACCATAAGAGTCACGATAGCAGACGTAAACGACAATAAGCCAAAATTTGAGCAAAATATATACTATGCCCAGGTAAAGGAAGATGCCTTTATATCATCTATTGTAACTACTGTTGAGGCTAAAGATGAAGACAGTAAGACATTTTGAAAATAAGTTATATTTTATTTATTAATATTTACAATACATCATAATTATGCGGCATTTGGGGTCGTTATCATATGGTAGTTGGATTTACAACTACATATATGCAATTGATGCCTATCACCACTTATGTTGTGTGTTCAAATCGCGATCAGGGCGAGGTGTGCAACATTATGTGATAAAGTTTATCAGTGACTTGCAACAGGTTTTCTCCACCAATAAAACTGACGGCCACGATATAACCGAAATATTGTTGAAAATGGCATTAAACAGCCTCAAATAAGCAAACAATATACTTTATTTCTTAGCTTTTACTATAGCAATATTTGTTATAAAAAAAGTTTTAATAGAAATTATGGTATTTACTTATAGATATAGAATCGAATAAGATGGGACTAAGTGGAAAACTTAGTTCCCTGATACATTATGGAATGGTTGTCGGAAAATAAAATAAAAAAATAAAACATAAACAGGAAAATACAGTTGGTTTAATGTATTTAATGATGTGAAATTATGTTGTAAATTTTTGTATTTGTAAAGTGTAATCAGAGGGTTGACAATTACTCATTTGTATTTTCCATAGGCAAATGAGGTGAACTAAAACAGGGGTCCCTAAGTTGGCTTCCCTTAGCATCTTAGGTCATTGTACAAACCAGGTGTTGTGTAATAACTTATAGCTATATATAAAAAAAAACTTTTGCAATACATATATATAATTATTTAAAAAAAAATTATACGACCACAAAGAAAACGCATCAGTGGTGGAATAGTGAGTGTATTCGCCTCATGTGTGATAGATCGTGGGTTGAAGCCCCAGTTGGATCAAGCCAAAGATTATACAATTGGTATTTGCTGCTTCTCCTCTAAGCATGCAGTATTAAGGAGTAAGAGCAAATACAGGTTGGCTTGGAATCAGGTTAATGTGTCAGTGGAGCAACATGTTTAACCATAGGTTGCTCGTCTACTATAAAGTGGACATCATCATTATCTCATCTAATGTAACTTGTTCTTGTCACGATGTAGCTGACAAATTTCTCATGGGTAAAATAGTTGTATAGTTCGACCCTGTGGTACCGCAGGTTCTATGATACCATGTATTCACATGCTATTTCAACCAATTTTCGCCTCCACTTTTTAAATTTAACTACCACAGTACGTCAGTACCATAGGACTCTGATATACATGATGTATAATGATTGTTATTGAATTCTCGTATATACTCCCCACTGTGTCACTGAGTTTCAAGTCCGTTGAAACGGTCCGAACATGAAATCTAAAATCTATTTACCATGTTCCGGCAAACTGATATGCATTGTTGTTATTAACTTTTGAAAAACAATCAAAAAACCGATAAATATATAACACGTATGCCGATTCCGATTTACCAACAATCGTTTTCTGCACATATTAAACTACGTCAATCACAGTAAACCAGTACTCATATCTGAGAGGGGCTTATTTATTTTGTCGAAGGGATGGGTATATGAAAAATAAGTTCCATATTTTGGAAAAATGGTTTATGCTACACAGACTATATAGACTGTAGAAACATTTTCTGATGCAGAAAAGTGGTTATTGTACACTACTTATTATTTTATCATATAATGTATTCTTGTCATTTTGCAGAGGCAACATTCACTTATAGCATAGATCCAAATAGTCCAGGTGCAGCATTCTTTGCTATTAAAACACGGCAGCTGGTGGGTGAGATTGTTGTAGCTGGTAATCTGGATTACGAAAAAGGAGCTCATGTAAGTATAACATGTATGTCATTTAATCCACTCATATTTTTTAAGAGGGGGAGGGTAGGGTTAGGGTTATGGTGTTTAACACCACTTTCAACAATATTTCAGTTATATTGTGGCGATCAGTTTTATTGGTAGAGGAAACTGGAGTACCAGTAAAAAACATTGACCTGTCGCAAATCACTGACATATTTTATCACAGATTTTTACCGAATAAACTATGCCATGAACGGGATTTTAACTCACAACTTTAGTGGTGATATGCACTGATTGCACAGGTAGTTGTAAATTCAATTATGTATATAAAGGTTATAATTGGAAGAAAATATTTGGTTAATTTTGTAGTTACAAAATATATGAATATGATTTTTAGCTCACCTGACCCAAAGGGTCATGTGAGCTATTGCCATCACTTGGCGTCCGTCATCGTCGTCGTCTGTCGTCCGTCGTTAGCTTTTCACATTTCAATCTTCTCCTCAGAAACCACTAAGCCAAATGGAACCAAACTTGGCAGGAATGTGCATCAGGAGGTCCTCTATAAAAGTTATGTTTTTTGTTTCGATCAGGAATTCAACATGGCGGCCAGGGCCAATAATGTGTTTTGATTGGCTCAATTTTCAAAGATCTTCTTGTCAGAAACTACACAGCCAATGGAATTGTTTTATGGTGTGAAGGATCTTTTGGTGGTCCTCTACCAAAATTATGTTTTTGGTGCAGATCCAAAATCCAAGATGGCTGCCACAGCAGGATGAAGTTTAACATTGGACCCTATGGTAAATACCTTCAAAGATCTTCTTCTCAGAAGCCACAATGTCAGTAAAAATGATCTCTTGCAGAAATGTTCCCTGGATGGTCCTCTACCAAAATTATGTTTTTGGTGCTGATCTGAATTCAAAATGGCCATCACTGCGGGACAAAGTTTAACATTTGACCGTATGGGAAATACCTTCAAATATCTTCTACATCTGTTTTCTGTGGAAAGAAAGATAACTCCAATTTAATCTGTGGAAAGAGAGATAACTCTATTTAAATATTGACATAATTTACTATAATACAGTTAAAATGAATCTGTATAAAAAAAATGTGATCGAGATACCCACCCTAAACCGTATATATTTATGACCAGGGTTACTAGGCAAATTAAATGCCTTATAGCTCAGGCCCCGGGGGAGGGGGGTCATACCCCACCCCTACCTGAAGTGAACTTTTTAATGGTTGAGATCCCTACCCCTAAACCATATATATTTATGATGAGGGTGACTAGGCAAATTAAATGCCTTATAGCTCAGGCCCGGGGGGTCATCCCCAATGCCCTACCTGAAGTGAACTTTTTAATGGTTGAGATCCCCACCCCTAAACCATATATATTTATGATCAGGGTGACTAGGCAAATTAAATGCATTATACAGTGTTTTCCCTAAGAACAGGCAGCAGGCCAAATTGCCTGGTTCAAGCACTTTCTTGGTCAGTTCAAATCATAAATTTTATATAAAAATGTACTTGTAAATCCAAGTGTGGCCTGTTCAAAGTTGCCTTTGACCTCTTACAATGAAAATTAGGGAAAACACTGATTATAGCTCAGGCCCGGGGGGTCATCCCCAACCCCTACCTGAAGTGCACTTTTTAATGGTTGAGATCCCCACCCCTAAACCATATATATTTATGATCAGGGTGAGTAGGCAAATTAAATGCCTTATAGATCAGGCCCCAGGGGTCATCCCCCACCCCATAGCTGAGGTAAACTTTTTAATGGTTGAGATCCCCACCCCTAAGCCATATATATTTATGATCAAGGTGACTAGGCAAATTGAATGCCTTATAGCTCAGGCCCTAGGGGTCATACCCCACC
>MJUT01031423.1:0-23448 GCA_002080005.1 Gigantidas platifrons
GCTAATTGACGATGATAGTGATCTTGATGTCCAGGAGCATAAAACAGCTGAATTACAGCGAAACAATGAAACATTAGGGAAGATATTTAAATTAGCTGAAAATAAAAACACTGAACGAACAGAGAATGTAGAGTTATTTTTGAGTAATGGGTTGTTGTATAGAAAGTGGTGCTCAAAAGGGAGACCTAGTAAATTAGTGCACAAGCACTTAGTTGTGCCTGTTGCAGGTCGTGATGCAATATTGGAAATTGCTCATGACATTCCATTAGCCCGTGTTTTGCAGAATTTTTATTGGCCTGGGGTTTTTAATGATGTGGCAAAGTATTGTCGAAATTGCGTTGTGTGTCAGAAGTCAGTTAAAAGACCACAGAATAGTAAAGTAACACTTATGTCTGTTCCAGTGTTAAGACGGGTTCTTTTATCCAAAATGTGGGCGTCAAATAAAAACTGAAGCTGGGTGCAACTTGTATTCTAAAACCAAAAACTACTGATACTGAGCCACCACTTTACCATAAAATTATCTTAATGGACACTCAAAATTAACTAACAGAAAATTAAAAGTAAACCAGATATATAAGAAATATAACGCATTTGCCAATCTCTGTCTTTCAACAATTCTCTAAGTTTATTTCCAAATTAAAGGGCCCATTAAGACCATAACGGTAATAAATAAACACAGAAAACAATAACTTTACAATCATTGGAAATACATGTATAAGTGAACAAATGAATGAACGAACACTGTGTAGTGAGGAGAGGGTCCAGTTGTTTAAGGAAAGCAACAACTAACGTTATACATTTATTTTAGATAATCTTCGCAGTTTAAAACTATTACAGAGATAATCACATAAACTAGATATAAAAATGGTTTCTGTATTAACCATGATCCAAGAAAACATTGCAGAATCATTTAGATTGTATAAATTATGATATTTGTTGATATTAATAAAGAGATCTGTTCTATGGTTTTCGTATAATGGGCATTCCAGAAGGAAATGTATTTCGTTTTCAATAACACCTTGATCACAATATAAACAGAGTCTTTCATATCGAGGTAGTATCTCTTGTTTTCCGGATACATTCTCTATGTCCAAGCATATAAAATTCTAATAAATATGTGTTATAAAACTGTCACTGTATAAGAAGACCACAGATGTTAATGTCCTTGGATCTTGAAATGTAATTTTATAGCTCAATTAAACTAGTTAATGTATCTGCATCAAAATAATCATTTTAACATTCAGTAGTATCAGAACCATTCAAAAAGGTCGCAATTGATATTATTGGTCCATTGCCGAAGAGCAAGAAAGGTAATAGGTACATTCTGACATTGGTTGATTATGCCACAAGGTATCCAGAAGCAATTGCTTTATCTACAATAGATACTGAAACTATTGCAGACGAATTGATAAAGATATTTAGTCGTGAAATTTTGACTGACCAGTGTTCAAATTTCACATCGCAATTGATGATGGATATATGTCATTGCTTGTCAGTGAAAAAGTTGAGAACCACTCCGTATTTCCAATGTGTAATTGGTTAGTAGAACGTTTTAATGGTGTTTTAAAAACCATATTAAAGAAGTCTGTATCCAGAGCAACCAAATATTTGGGACACATATCTCCCATATCTATTATTTGCTTGTCGTGAGGTGCCACAAACGTCAACTGGATTTTCTCCATTTGAACTACTTCTTGGTAGGAAAGTCAACGGACCTTTAGGTTTAGTTTATGATACATGGACTGAGTAATACAGAGAGGATGAAAATTTAGTCAATTATGGTTTTGACATGAGAAATAAGATGTCAGCTATGACTGAAGCAGCTAAACAGAGCATGAGGATACAACAGATTCGTCAAATATATTACCATGATAAGAAGTCAAGGATGAGGTCATATTCAGTAGGTGATAAAGTTCTTATACTTTTACCTAGTGACTCTAGCAAGGTGAAAGCCCTTTGGAAATAATACGGAAACTTAATGATGTTGATTATGAAATCAGAGTAGGGGGAAACAAAGGAGTTCAAAGTTATCACGTAAATATGTTGCGGAAATGGGAGGAAAGATATACCACACTTTTCAGTGTGGAAGAACAGACAACAGAGTTTGAACGTTCTGATGATATACCTTGCCTTTCCAACCCAAAAGTCTCAGACATAGACGTGGAAAGATGTCCACATAGATGAATTGTTAACAGGTAGACAAAAAAAAACACAAGAGGTTGTTGATCTGCTGATAGAGTTGCAAGATATATTTACTGACCTACCAGGAAGAACTGATAAAATAGAACACAATATACAATTAACAGGACTGCCTGACGTATCGACTGCCTGAAGCAAAACAAGAATTGGTACGGAAGGAAATAGACCAGTTGTTAGAATTAGGTAGTATTGTGGAATCTGAAACTTATTTTGCTTCACCGATAGTATTAGTTCCAAAGAAGGATCAAAGTACCAGAATGTGCATTGACTTTAGAAAACTGAACAAAATTAGCAAATTTGACGCTTACCCAATGCCAAGAATTGATGATTTATTAGAGAAAGTCAGTAAAGCACATTACATATCCAATCTATATTTTTCTAAGGGTTATTATCAAATACCCCTGTCTAGGCAATCAAGAGATAAAACTGCATTTATCACACCTTTTGGTTTATATGAATTCATAGTTATTCCATTTGGATTTGCCTCTGCACCAGCCACTTTTATGAGGTTGATGGATATCGTTTTATCAGGTGCTGATGAATATGTTCATGCCTATTTTGACGACACTTCTATATTTAGTCATAATTGGAAAGCACACATCCAACATCTACGTGATGTGTTCACGATAATAAGAGGGGCTAATTTAACTATTAAGCCTAGTAAATGTCATTTAGGAGGTAGAGAAATTCCAGTGGTCGGACACATAATAGGCAAAGGTCAAATTAAGGTACAACCAGATAAAGTAAGAGCTGTAAAAGTATATACAAAGAAGGATGTAAGGTCATTTTTAGGTGTGTCTGGATATTACCGTAATTGTTCAGAATTAGCATTTAACTGATTTAACTGATTTAACAAAAAAGGTAAAGCAACCATTGTAGAATGGAGCGAAGCTTGTGAACAGGCATTTAATGATTTAAAGTTCACATTATCCGGTGAGCCTGTGTAAAAATCACCTGATTTTGACAAACATTTTAATCTACAAGTGGACGCAAGTGATCGAGGATTAGGGGCTATGCTGAGCCAGCTTCATGACAAAGGCATTGACCATCAAATTATGTATCTCAGTCGAAAGTTGTTGGACAGAGAGACACATTACCCAACAGTAGAAAAAGAATGTTTAGGTATCATATGGGCAGTACAACAACTGTATTATTATCTGCTTGGTAGAGAATTTACTATACAAACTAACTATGAGCCTCTGACCTGGTTGGAAAGGGGAAAGTGTAAGAATCAGAAACTTTTAAGGTGGAATTTGACCTTACAACAATATTGTTTTAAAATTGAACATAAACCAGGGAAACTTAACAACAATGCAGATGGGCTCTCCAGGGGATTTTATTGAGGTTAGTTTTCGACTTTGTTTTATTTTTATTTAGTTCTTCTAGTTAAGTTGTGAGAAAACCTGTGTTTACTCAAAGGAAGGATGGAGGAGTGTAACAAAGTGAAAACTTATCAAATTATTTGTATGTATATATTTATTATTGCATTAGTCTATAATCTTTAGATGCCATCATTAAGTATTCTACAATCTTTAGAACTAGTGTAAGTAAGGGTAATAACAAAATTACCGAACTCCGAACAATCTTCCAAAGGGAAAGTCAAAACTCATAATCATGCAAACAGACAAAATCAGTCAACAACCGGAAAACTGTGAAAACTGTGATAACCGTAATGACCCTGATTTGGTACAGGCATTTCTAAAGAAATGATGGGTTGAATCGGATCTTAAGGCGCCACACCTCCCGCTTTCATTACGGCTCAAAAGTTCCGGCCGTCACTATAACAGTATTTATCTCTCAGTGGGGAATATGCTTTATCTCTAGAAGTGATCCGTCAGATTTGATTTGTATTAACTAGTGGATAAGCGATAAACCTCATGATAACTTAACTTTGAAATTTGATACTTTGGGAATGAGGAATTCGGAGAGAGCAGACGTTTTAAAAAATTTTAAGAGAGAGAGATATGTCACTTTTCTATACCATTTAATTACGTTGTAGCGTAGATTAAATATCTAAAGTATGGTGTTTTACTAACTTTGTTATCCTAAATTGATGTGCAACTTGAGGTTGTGACAAATTGCCCCTTTGATATCTTTCCTACTTTTGGCCATTTTGTTGTATGTTCTTCTTCAATATACGGATTCTGATTGCCCCTTTGGTATCTTCTAACTTTTGACCATTGTGTTGTCTGTTCTTCTTCAATATACGGATTCTGATTGCCCCTTTGGTATCTTCTAAGTTTTGACCATTGTGTTGTCTGTTCTTCAATATACGGATTCTGATTGCCCCTTTGGTATCTTATAACTTTTGACCACTGTGTTGTCTGTTCTTCTTCAATATACGGATTCTGATTGCCCCCTTGGTATCATCAAACCCTTCTTCAGGTGTATGCAGGTCATTTGATTTTTTTGTAAAATTAGGTGACTGCCCGAATTTAATGTATTGCATTAATGTACGCATTGTTCTGTTTTTCGTCCTCTCATGTTATTTTCTGACTTCCCCACCATCGCATAGTAGATGTATTAGCGCTTAAAGAAAATTGTTGTATATATGCCCTTAAACGAACTGATCTTTAGATTTCATTTTGTCAGAGTGGGGGGGGGGGGGTTGATCAAGTGGCTAAGGACTTTGTCAGGGTGGGAGGAAGGGGTGATCAAGTGGCTAAGGACTTTGTCAGAGTGGGAAGAAAAGGGTGAACAAGTGGCTAAGGACGCTTACTTCCTACCTTGACACAACTGACGTATGATTGCCCACCGATACCCATCGAAGAGTAATGGTATCCAGACACCTAGTCATGGATGTAGGGTTACCGGTCAATGGGATGTAACTGTTTGGGACTCCCCATTGATTTTGGAAATCATGATGCAGCTGCAAAAGAACTGAAACAGACATCAATATCCCATGAACCATGTAATGATTCGTGAGACAAAATATATATTGCACCCTCCTTTCATGTGGCAATCTCATCTTTAGTACATTGGTCCATTACAGTGCCACATTTTAACACACACCGTTTACTGCTTGCAAGTTGTTTCCGTGAATAAAGTTGAAAAATTGCTCTCTTGTCATTAAACCGTGATACATTAATCATAATATATATAAATAAGGGTAATAACAAAATTACCGAACACAGAGCAATCTTCCAAAGGGAAAGTCAAAACTCATGAATCAATAAACAGACAAAATCAGTCGACATCCGGGAAACTGGGAAACCGCAATGGCCCTGACTTAGTACAGGCATTTCGAAAGAAATGGTGGATTAAATCAGATTTTACGGCGCAAAAGAGACAGCTGTGTTTCATGTAATTTTAATGGTATGGTTTCAGTTTAATTTAATAATTTATATGAATATAAACGTAGATATCAAGCTTAGTGTGCATGGTGTGTTTCAGGAATAACCTTCACTCAAAATGAAAAGATTGGAAAGCCAAATAATTTAAATTTCAGTTATACCCATTTCTAATAAACCATGTCAGTGCCTAAACACTGACTACTGGGCGGATGATACCCTCGGAGATTTATAGTCGACCCAGTGATAGCTATGAAAATGTAGATATCTAATTTAGAGTGCATGACACGTTTCTGGAATAAACTTCATCAGGTACGCTCAAAATCGAAAGATTGGAAAGCCAAATAATTTAAAGTATTGAGAACAATAAAATCAATATGCCAAAATCAGCTAAGGTCACCTATGCCTGAAATATGGACAACATACCTATTTTTTGCCTTCATGGTTCAATTATCTGGAAAGTAGAACATTGATTGGCAAATAACTGCATTTCAACAATTGATGGATGACTATTAGCTTAAATCCTCCCTTTGTTTGCAAAATCAAAGCAACCACCTGTTTTTGAACAAAATCATCAGACGACTTTCCCTTTTATCCTTTATTACAAAAGCTAAATATAGCAGAAGATTACGCTAAAAGGTATGCTCTATATTAAGGTTATGCAGAAAATCATTATCCTTCTCTTTTAACTCGATCATTTCATGTAAGAAGAGTTCGAAGATATCAAAGGAGTAATCAGAATCCGAAAATTGAAGAAGAACAGACAACACAATGGCCAAAAGAAATAGTACAAAAAGACAAACATACACATAAAACTAAAGATCGAGTAACACGAACTCCACTAAAAATCGGGGTGAACTCATGTGCTCCGGAAGGCTAAGCAGTTTCTGATCTACTAGTGGCACACGTCGTACTTTAACTCGTATTTTCTGACTTGTGTATTAATATTGACAGCAGTCAGTTTGATCGGATATGACATCATTTTCCTCATATTTATTTTCATAAAACAAACTCCCCATTATTAAAACATAATAAGAAATGGAAGAGTTGCAGCTGGCTCCGTACTTGTTTTCTTTGCTTTGAAGCATAGGAACATGCTGCAACATTGCCATTTGGAGTCTGAAATAGAGAAATTAGATAACTATAGTATAATATTGAAGACCACACAGAAAGATAAATTAACTCCCGATTTCCCTCATTGGATTCCTTTCGTAAAACAAACAATCCATTATCAAAATACAATAAGAACAAAAATAAAAACTTACTTCGGTAGGGAAAATCCTGTGCCCGATAATCTGAATGTGGTAACAGTTGAACTCATTCTTTGGTTTCAGTGTGTTATTGGGAGAAGACTATATCTAGCTCAGCCTTGCCACTCAGAGTCTGAAAAAGTGAAAATAGACAACTATGATATAATATTGAAGACCACACGGAAAGACAAATTAACTCCCCATTTCCCTCACTTTATTTTTTTTGTAAGCTTATCTATGTATTCAAACAAATCTTATATAAGCAACATAGCGGTTTATTTTGATAAGAAACAGGAACTGTTTACACTTATCTAGCACCGTGTTGCTCAACATTTTAGTTTTCTATGTTATGTTGTGTTGCGATTTGCTTTGCTTTTTTGTTTTTGTTTTTGTTTTTGTTTTTGTTTTTATTTTTTTGTGTATGTTTTGTTTGTTTTTGTGTTGTTGTTTTCCCAAATGTTGCCATTGTCTTCAGATTCTTTATTCTCCATTGCGCCTTTGGGTTTCTCTAATCTGCAAATTGTCAAAATCTAAAATCTTGCGGGGTAACATTAAGCAGGATTTTGACAAAAATGATCTTCAATTGGATAATGATTAAGGAATGGTAGAGCAAAGAATTGAGGTAGATATTTTCTAATCCAGGTTTCAGTGCTACAGTGACTGGCCCTGACCAACTATAAAAAATTTCATCGAAAAATATTGGGAAGCTTTGTGCAATTGAATGCAAAACTCCATTGCATAATTTGAATATGTATTAGATATGAATTAGATATATTTTACCTCGTCAGAAACCATAAACGTTCAAGATGTCAGTATGTTCTCCGCAAATATTATCAGGCTAAAAGTACACAAATAAGCATTTACATCTATTAAAAAATGTAACACTCGATTATTAGTTAATAGAGAATATTTGTATTGACAAAGATAAGAATCAGATTGCATCATTAGTGCTAAAAACAGAAAAAAGGTGTTTTTGATATTTAACCTTGAGTTTTTATTGTGGAAAAATAGACAGAGGGTTTCTCTCCGTTGTATGGTGTACTATCCCTTCATTCTTTTTTAGATGTATATTAGATATTAACGTGTTCTGGAAGAAAAACCTTCATCCGGTAGACATCATAGTAAAAATATTGGAAAGCTATATAATTTTTGGGAGCAGGAAAACCTAAGGGCCGAAACAGCATTGTCACAATTGGGGTTTTCTTTAAGGTTATGACGTTTAGCGCCTCTTTCAACAATATTTCAGTAATAATGTGGCGGTCAGATTTATTGATGGAGTTAACCTGAGTACCCGGAGAAAACCATGGACCTGCCTCAAGTCACAGACAAACTGTATATCATACTATTGTATCTAGCACACCTTGCCACGAGCAGGATTCGAACTCACAACCTTAGTGGTGATAGACACTGATTGCACGGGTAGTTGTAAATTCAACCATAATACGATCACGACCACGACGAACCCGCCAATATTGGCTAAGGTCGGTTTCCTAGACACAAGGCAGATTGACCTAAGTTTTAACAGTAAATAGATAAATGATTTGAGCTTAGTTTCATAATATAATAATATTCACAAGTTCATCCAGTGTAACAATATATATTTTAATGTTTACACCTAGTAGCATCATCTTTTTTACATTTACATATAAATATTGTACCTAACAACGTAGCCAGTATAAAAAAGTAGTTGTGTTAATGAAAAAAATCCAACAAATCGGAAAAGTACAACTTGATAATTATTTTAGATCGAGTTTACGCACGTACTGCTTATACGTTCAGTCACATTTTTTGGTATCAGTGTAAATGTGTCAGTCTATTTGCTCATAACAAATCTGAAGTTTAAATGAATTTAAGATTTCTACAATGATTTAGAAAATAAAATTACATTTGGTTTGCATAATAAAGCACATATTGTTCTTCATATTGGAATCGCCCAGAACAGGAAACAACCTCTTGAAAATAAACCAATTGCATATTTCCGACTTTGATTCTAAAATTATACATTTTCCAGGATTTACTTTCCTGTAGAGCGTGCAGAATAGTCCCCTTTCATACAAGGTTCGAACCCACAACTTTAGTTGTGATAGGCACTGATTTCACAGGTATGTGTAAATATAACCACCATACGATCAAGGCTAGGACGGTTCCATATTTAAAGAATTGATAAACATTTGTTTCCATTGTTAGCACTGATGATGCAATCTTGTCTTTATCTTTGTCAACAAATAATATCCTCCATTAACGAATAATACATCAAATGTATTACACATACATAACAATATACACACTCGAGTGTTAAATTTCTTTAATAAATGTAAATGTCTTGCTTACTTGTGTACTTTTAGTGGAAGAAACATGAAATTAAACTTGGCAATATTTGCGGTGAGCATATTGACAACATATCGAAGAAATCAGGTTGGATAGGATAGTTTTACAATAAATCTCTGTATAAATTCATAGAAATCTTATCCAACTCTAGACAAAGCATCACCTATGACATTATCTGTGTCTTTAATATGTTTAATAATCAGATTGTATTATTTCAATGTTATTCCCCATCTTGTTAATCTTTGATTTTGTTAACAAATGTGAGGGATTTCGGTCCGAATCTGTAGAATAACGAGACATACTTTGCATCACCATTATCATATAAAAAGTTATCATTCACATGTGCAACCAATATGTGTTGTTTCAACATCACTTGTTTCTGTGTTACCATCTTGCAATAAAGTCTCCTCTTCTTCGAGATTCATTCCCATGGCTGTAGTTACCGCACCAGCTGGAAAAACCTCTGTATTTTCAAATTCATTCTCGTAGACTATTGGATTTATTACAACTGTGTCATCGGCCAAGTCGTTTCCCAGTAACAAGGAAACACACTACACAGGAAGTGTAGGTATTACCCCAACGACAATCTGTATCGAAACAAAGTCTGACTTTAAATTAATATGAGGAGGGGAACACTATGAAACTCCGACTTTACTCCCTGAAACAGCACAATTGCAGCAGCAGAAGTCTTCCCCCAACTAATGTTAATTTGAAGCCCTTAAATTAGGTATGTCAACCTCAATGGCCATACGAGAGTCTGTTATTGCATTGCATACTATAGAATATTGCGGTTGATTCTCATTCTTCCTTTTTAAGAACAACCCAACAATATTCTGAAACTGCTTTTTTTCTTAAAATAGGAACAAGACGGCACCATTTATTTATCTCGTGAGGTGTATTATTATTTTCATTTTTCTCTCAAAAACCTAAATTTTGTTTATCAAAATGGATATAAGAAGGGGACATAATTCTGAATATAGGAATACAAATTTGGGACACTCTTAATTTTCATAAAAATATGGGTCAGTGCATTATCATCGGCTATCATGCTGACTTTATGTCCATCTAGATACAGTGTAAGTCTTGCTATCTGAATGGACGCATTGTTTAAACTTGCCTCTGTCTATTTGTCCATAATAAAATATCAAAGTTAAATATCCAAAACACCTTTTTCTATTTTTTGGCACTGATGATACAATCTGATCCTTATCTTTGTCAAAAAAAAATATGCTCTATTAACTAATAATCGAGTGTTAATGTAGATGTAAATGCTTATTTGTGTACTTTTAGCCTGGTAATATTTGCGGTGAACATACCGAAATGCTAATTTTGAACGTTTATTATTTCTGACGAGAAAAAACATATGTCTAATACATATTCAAATTATGTAATGGAGTTTTGTATTCAATTGCATTACAGTTTACGCAGTCATGTTAAGGCAGTCCATACATTGAAAATCAAAAAAACAAAAACAAAAAACACGTGTTTTTACTTTTTGGATCAATACACACAATAATGCATTAATTTTACTCATTTAAGCCATAAACCAATAAAATTATGACTGATCTACTCAAAATAAAAAAAATATATATCAGAAATCAATCACAGATATCACGTGATCACATTAAAGAGAAAGTAGCATCGTCATCACTAAAACCGAACAGAGCAACGGCATCCCGATGTTCAATACATGTAATGAAGGAATCAGTGGATTGGGATATCCTATTCTTCAATAAAAATGCGTGGCAAAGTGTTGAATTTCATTTTATTAAATGTGGGAATAGATTGAAAGGCCAAATATGCCAGAAAACCCCCCTTTTCCGAGTTCTATGGGATGTTTCTTGCTACGTTCAATCCCTGTATTCTTTGCCATAGGAAATTATCGTATCTAATGATCAAGTCTGTTGACTGTTAAAATTTTTCCAAGATCAGACTTCGGGATGCCATTGCTCTATTGCGTTTTTTTTTTTAATTTATTAAACAAATGCTAAAAAACGATTATTTTAAAACACTTTAAGGACGTAAGGTTTTTGTAATATCGATTGCGGACGTGTAAATATTCCGGATATGTTACGTCACAGCAAACGTAAGATATATATACTGCAATCGTCGTTTTCATTTTCATTTATTTTTAATAATCAACGTAGTAACAATTTTACTTAAATACATGTTTCACAGATATGCTTTTAAAGAGCTCTCCCTTCTTAAAAAATTCATTTGTATTGTTTATCTGCTGAAATATCTGACAACAACGTTACCGTAGAATCTTACATGTGTATGCCCTCTCCACTGCTTTTTGGATAATAACAATAGAAGACACATTTAAGACGGTATTCCCACACGATTGTATGGATATAGACATGTTTAATAAAGTAACAAAGAGAGTAAAGAATGAAGAAATGTTATTGAAAATAAATGTGTAAACAGAAAGCTAAAAAAAGGGGGGATTCCATATTACAAGCGCCTGTGGTAGGATCAACAAAGAGTTAGTTTTCAATCAATGTTGTCTGAATTTCCCACTAATTAATGTCATAGTTACTAGATGACCAAGATGTGCCACCTTTTATATAAAAATATCTTATTTTGTCTTCATTACCTTGTCTTGTCAGAGGTTTTATTTGCAATGAATAAATGCCTTTGGTATTTTGGACTTGTCCTTCATAATAGCATATCCTGTGTAAAACATGGATTTCTATTTTAAATTTTATGATGAAAATTGAAACCTGAAATGCAACCCAAATTGTCCCAATTCATTCATCAAAATATGTTCTATTGTTAAAATGTATCAACCATCTTGGTAAAATAAATTACTATGTTTCACATTGAAATTTGGAAAGCAAAAAATATTTAGTAAATTCAGAATTTGTGTAGATCTAGGTAAATTTCAAATTGAAGGGCATCATAGAAAGATACAAAGAAAGGGAAGGGTCTGTATTAATATTATTGATTAGGAGTGTCATTTCTTATATTTTCTAGAATTGATAACACTTTATACTTATAAAAATTTACATTTTTTGTATGTCTTTTGTATTGTATGCTATGTCACTAACAACCAAGCTATAGAAAAATAAGAAAAGAAAACAAGACTCATTTGTCCGGATTATTTTAAGAATCCAAATTAAATTGGATAAGTAAGAATAAAACCCAAAGCATGTGTTGTCTGCTAACTTGGATTTCAGATCTACAAAAAGAAAAAAAAGAAAGCAAAACATTAATGAGTGTGTATTCATATACCATTTTGATGCCACCAATTTTCTATCATCTTAAAACCAGAAATTTTGTAAAGAACTGCCCAATGCACAGCCAAATTCGCCTACACATGTTTCAACTGTTTCAGACAGGAATAATTGTGAAATGTTTTTCCTGTAGGGTCCTATGTTAAATTTGTCCTCATGATCATCTTGGAGTTCCGATTTTCAGAGAAAATTGATCATTTGTAAGGGACCATTCAACGATTACTCGTGTTCAGTTAAAAAAGTTTGGGTTCAATCAAATATTTAGTTTCTGAGATGAATGACTTTTTTTATTTGTCCTGCATCGGTGGCCATCTTAGATTTCCGATGGACAAAAACAAAACTTTTTAAGAGGGTCAAATATGACATATTCCTACAAAATAACATATTCATCCCATATGTGGTTTCAGATAAGAATTGGTCGTAGAAGCCATGTTGAATTTCTGAATCCAATGAAAAACATGATTGATTGATTTGATTTTTGGTGTTTAATGCCACTTTCAACAATATTTCAGCTATATCATGGTGACCAGTTTTAGGGGTGGAGGAAGCCGGAGTACCCAGAGAGAACCACCGACCATGGGCAAGCAACTGGTAAATTTTATCACTTGCGTCTGCGAGTCGAGTGCACCTTTTCTGTAATTTACAACCCACGCCGTATTGGTGATAGGCTTGTATGGGTTGTTAGATCCAGCTACCTAACTCATTGAGCCATCCAAGCCCCTGAAAAACATGTAATGTTGAGAATCACCCATGTAACCATGTCTTGTTCTAATTGAGCCTGTGGTTAGTGAAAAATAGTTTTAAATGTTTATGGACGAAGTTGAATGCTAAATGATGGCAATAGCTAATTTTTGTTTTAATACTTGAAAACCATTATTTGTAAAATAATGTATTCCATTAAAACCTACAGAACATATTCATATTAGTGTCATAAGCTTGATGCAAATCCAAAAATATTTTAACAGAGAAAGTGTGTTTTTAAATGAATAAATAGGATAATTTTCAAAAGTTGACATATTTCTGTCAATATAGTGTAATTGTAATGAGATGTTTGTTGGATATTGTATACTAAGGTTTAGTATATCACAAAGAATAAACCGAACAAACACCTAATTTTAACATGTTGTCCTTCTTTTACTTTGTGAACAAACGAGCGATTTATCGATTGGTTATAATCTCATTAGCACATGCATATGTGACCGACTTTCCCGTCGTAAATGTACATCTTGATGAATTATTGTCTGCTCGAATTTGGCAGCATGAATTGTGTGCGACATATTCCGCAAGCGTAAATATAAATACCCGCCTTCCAATCAAAGAATACTACGGTATTTGTACTCTTAGACATATCAGAATCGAAATAATTCATGGAAGCCAGAATTAATGTGTTTTGAGTTTTAACATGGGTATGGCGGATATTGGTAAATTGTATCCCTCGCTTCTGGCTCGGGACAAATCATTAATATCCACCAACCCATGTTAAAACTGAAAACACATTCTGACTTCCACGATTTATTTCTTAATTAGATTATATTAACTGTTCTATGTGATGGAACATTTAAAAACAAGTTCCTTGTGTATGGAGAATGTCATATTCACAACAAGCATTAATTGTTTAGAGTGGTTATTGGTGTACCCTGTTGCAATGCATTTTTTCTGACCCCATCATTTATCCTGTCCCAAGCCATGACCTGCATTTCCAATATCAGATGGTGTTGCCCCTCTCCCCTTTTTTGTGTTTCATTGAGTGGCGATTGATATTGGTGGAATTGAGAAAGTTAAAACAGTATAATGGTCAACAATTCAGAATTGTTGACCATTACTGTTTTAACTTTCTTCTCATAATCCTATACTTCTTTCCTTCATGACCATTATCCAAATGCCACCTTTGAACCATCAATTATTGATTGTAAACTTAATTCTTATCGGAAAATATAAAAAATGTACATAGCTAAAACACTGCTTACTTGACATTACAAAAATAATCAATCAACTATTCAACCAAATTTGTTAAGTATTGATCGTAATTTGTGTTCGGTTCATGAAGATATACATGCACTGCAGGTTACGCAAGGGTGTGTACAACCTGATTGAGGTTATTTCTAATGAACCGAACAAATAATTTCGATCAATCCTTATAAATTAATTCAAACTTTTTTTGTTATAATATTGAAAAATATATTTATTTTTTCAAAATATGGCAAATAATCGGAAAAAAAATT
Source organism: Gigantidas platifrons (assembly GCA_002080005.1). Classification (NCBI taxonomy): domain Eukaryota; kingdom Metazoa; phylum Mollusca; class Bivalvia; order Mytilida; family Modiolidae; genus Gigantidas; species Gigantidas platifrons. The sequence continues at coordinate 14,526 of MJUT01031423.1, forward strand.
TTATAACCCCAAATGTGCCTCATTTAAAGAAAATCGCCTGATGACAATGGCACACGGCGCCTTGAGAATGACGTCTATTTCCAGATTCAGTACATATGAAAATAACCTCAACTTTTTAAACCAATCAAAACACGTATAAAATGACATGTGACTCTAAAATTAATTTATCTGGATATATGGTCCAACTCTTCACATTCCCAAGGTATGCATATGCATACGGATTCCTGTGACACATTGAAAAACATACTTTCAGAAAACCAATTATTTTCATTGATTGATGTGAAAAGAAAGTTTATAAATAGTGATAATCATAAATTCCATCAATATCAATAACACAATTACCTTTCATCTTAACTGAACTTGAGCCGTCGTGATCGTATGATAGTTGAATTTACAACTACCTGTGCAATTGTTGCCTATCTAGACAATAGTATCACCACTTATGTTGTGAGTTTGAACCCCATGCATGGCGAGGTGTACTTGATAAAACATTATGTGATAACAGTTTTTCAGTGACTTGCGACAGGTCTGTGTTTTTTTCTGGGTACTCCAATATCTGCCACAAAAGTAGTAACTGAAATATATTTGAAAGTGGTGTTAATCACCTAACCTCCAATGAACAAATGATGGATCAAAAGTTTGTGTATGTATTGTAGTGTATAATATAAAACCCCTGTGGGTCATAATGTGGCATATCTTTACAAGTACATTTTGTACCAATAAAACAACAACAATAGTGTTTCCCATAGTACAATTGTGGGAACTGTTATTCACATAACATGTCATTAAACAATATACTGAAAAAGAAACAACTTAATTTTCATTTTTTTTTTATTATTAACAATTAAATTGAATTATCTCCATGATCTCAAAATTATGTTTCAGTGTTTACTGCATCTTAATATGTACATGTAGGTAGGTATGGCTGAATCCTGATTTCTTGTCAACTGAAAACTACAATTATTCATGTCTTTCTGAATCATTAAATAAATATTCAATCACTTAATTCATCACATCTTTCGGTCTTTGATCACTGAATATTGAATCCAATATATCCATACCATTGTATTCTTTGGATTTATACATGAAAAATCGAAAGTCGACTATGAGGAATCAAACACATTGTTTTACATATATGTACATTTTTGTATAGATAATCTTGTGTAATGTGTCCTATTTACTACCACATGTAATACACACAGACTCTATTTCACCGATCGGATTCGAAAACAGACAATAAAGTCTGGGGCCTAATACAGATCCTTGTGGCACACCGTATGTTAGGTGCATATCATTAGAAAAACAGATCCAATCGCAATACGCTGAGTTTTGTTTGTTAAATACGATCTAAGCCATGGTAAGCCGGTCCACTAATGCCAAAGGAATATTCAAAACGTTGAAAAATAATTTTGTGGTATATTACGTCGAAAGCAATTGACAGATCCAACATAACTAGAACGGCACAAGAGTTGTTATCCAGTGTTAATGTAATATCATGATGAACGCGTAAAAGAGCCGTTTCATTTGAATGGCCGGTACGGTATGCAGATTGCAAATCATCTAAAAGTGAATTTGGCTGTAAATGACATTCAAGACGTGAAGCTACCACCTTTTCACGAATCTGTGATATGAACGATAAGTTTGATACAGGACGATAATTTTTCAGCACATCTTTATCAGTAGTCAAAGGAAAAACAACCGTAGACAGTTCGACCCCCACTCCCAAAAGCAGTTGTGCCCAAAATGTGGTTGTTGTGAAATTAACTGTTTCGTTGGCGCCAAACCCTTGCACGACCGTCGGTAGAGCGTAGCAAAAACGACTTTCATCAGACCAGTGAAACCGTCTCCATGTGCCAATAGTCCACCCCAAATGATCATGTGACCAGTCAAATCGAGCATGGCAATGACGTATGGGTCGTCTCGCTCGCAATCCCTTATGGTGGAGGCGTCTGATTACAGTGCGCGTGTTAATGTGGCCTCCAAGCGCTAAATTACAACGAAGTGCACCAGCTGTACTGAACGCCGTTGCCACGCCCGTCTGGATATGAGCCGGTCCTCTCTCGGCGTCGTTTTGCGAGATCTACCTGCACGTGGACGGTCAGTAGCATTCCCCGTTTGACGAAAACGCTGCAGCAGTCGTGCAGTGATGGAATTGTTAAACCTGAAGTGGTCTGCCTCCCTTCTATGGCTAAAACCACCGCTATGCATGCCAACAGCTTGCCACCTTTCTGGTATGGTTAATTTTCGCCGCACCATACCAAACCAATAGAAAATGACACTTAAAACTCTACCCAAAAAAATCAGCTTTCGTTCGCAAACACAAATGTTGAAAAGTACACGTGGCACTTTACACACCCTGTCATATACACATAAATAAAAACATATCAATAACTTGTTTCACAGGTAAGTAAGTATGTGTGTACAGGTAACGAAAACAGCAAACCGATTTGAAATAAGTTCATTATTAGAAAAGATATTATTGAAACAAGTCAGGTGGTGCTTATCTTTTGTCGGACTGTATATATTGATTGGCTTACTGCTTAGCGTCACGTTGGCAGTATAACATTTCAGCTATATTTAGAATGAAATCATGTTCAGTTATAGTGTAGCGGGAATTGTGTTTATTATCTTAAAACTCAAAACAAAAACTTCAAGTAAACCACTGAGTACGATTTCTACAATATAAAGCAGGTTGATGACATAAGAGACTCCTTTCACGGTGATGTTGGCCTGCACATCAGACGGTGGTAAATTACCGCCATACATCGCATTTAAAAGAAAAACCAAAGTTGCCATTTCCAAAAGGCGTAATGGTTCAAATCAACGAAAAAGGCTGCTTTGACAAAATATTGAGAGACTGGCTTCAGATAATATTGGGTAGGAGGCCTGGACTTGGTTTGACACGTAGTATGCTTGTATTGGACGCCTTTAGATGTCATCGTACAGAAAACCTAAAGACCCAGTTGGAAGAAGAACGTACCGATTTATCCATTAAACCCGGTGGGATGACATCGATGTTGCAGCCTTTAGATGTAAGCGTAAGCAAACAGATGAAAGCAGCACTTCGACAGAAATGGAGTCAATCGATATCTTCATACAACCATTCATTTACGGCTGGTGGGCTTGTGCGGAAAGCTGAGCTGACAACAATCTGCACATGGGTTACGGAGGCATGGGAGGAACTCAGTCCAGACATCATAATCAAAGTTTTTTGAGGAAGTGTACCATCTCCAACGCATTAGATGGATCAGAAGACGACTGTGTATGGCAAGACAAAGATGAAAGTGACGGCGAGAATGAAGATGATGATAAAGATATCTACTACGATGATGAAGACGACACTCCACTTTCTATTCTGCGTGATATGTACCATCTATTCACAGAAGACGACATCGATGAAGAATTTGAGGGGTTTTAAAAGATATTAAAAGTTAAAACTAGTGCTCATAAACATGTGTGCTGTTAGATACATTTTTTCATAAGTATTATATTATAATTTATTGTTAATCAGATTATTCTTGATGTGATTAAAATTGACAAATCCATTTCATTGTTTCTTTTCTTTTTATTTCAATCATTAAAGGAAAACAAAACCATCCAGACATTAAATTAAAAAGCAAAAGTATAGTTGTCTTGATGTAATATTCACATCAAACAAACATAATATTTCATCTCCAGGAAAAGTATAAGGGGATTATAAAACGAATTTTGAATTTCCCGCCTTATTATGGAATTAGACATCTTGTGGAACTCTCTAGAATTGAAGAGCACATAAAGTATATTGTATGACGGCACTCCATCTATTTCGGTTAATAGGTTAATAGCTGATGGACAAATAATACGTTAGTAAACAGGTAACAGCATTTTAAAGGTTTACCATGCCCTCATGTCAAGCTATTAATTGTACAAACACCAGAGGGAAGAGTGCAAAAACATTGTTTGAGATTCCAGATCCAACAAAATCTACAGAGAAGCGAAAACTTTGTAAACTTTGGAATGACCACTTGCGGAATTTATATATTTAAAATGTAATTATATGTTGTACATGAGTCGATATGCATTTTAATATATGATTAAACACTGTTTTTTAGGAAATTATCTATGTATAAACTCCGGGAACTCACTCACAAACTGAATAAAGTCCGAAGGACTTTATGTAAAGTTTGTGAGTGAGCTGCCGGAGTTTATACATACATAATTTCCTAAAAACACAGTGTTTAATCCTTATAATTCTTATTCTTGGACATCGTGTTCTTTTCTACGCTAAATACTATTAAAGAAATACCCAAGTAGAGTCTCGAACAATGGACATGATTGTAAACTGAAAAAAAAATCAACGAAATGTTATTGACGACTTTGGAACATAACTAATATGACGTCATTGGCCTCACATGAAGACTTCCAGCTTGAAACGTAAAGATTATTTAGCTTCGTGTACGCTTCAAGTTTGATACAATTTAACTCAAATAAGTGTTCAAGGTAATCTTTTTAAATATTTTTGTGTATTGTTGTAAATATGACATGTAGAATTTCACATTTTCAAGAAGGCAGATCCTTGTTAGTATCATTGCTCGTAGATTTATACGCGTGGAATGACCGGGGAAAAAGTAGTCTGGTAAACGGAAATATCGATTTATAAATTCCTTTTGAATGACGTAGAATAAGTGACGATATCCAATCGGATTACGAGTTATTGATAAATTCTAGTAAGAATAGAGTTATTTAAAAATATCATCCTTACCTGTTGCTTAATTCATCGGGGGAACGACCACGTTGTCTTTTAAACTTCATCATTTGGATGAAAGTAATGGATAAAACGTCAGGATTAAGGATCAAAGTGTCATAGCTGTCAAGTTGCGTGATGCATTCATGATCATTCAAATTAGGCAAACAGAATCGGCTTCCTTACAGCAAACACATTCCTCGGAGGTGATGAAGCTTCAGCGATTGAATGTTGACTACGACTCGTCATTTCTTCTTCTGAATATTCAGGTTCAAAATTGTATGCAACTAACCCTATTTCATTAGAATTTATATCCATTATGACGGAATTCCAAAAATGATGTTATTGTTTTGATGCAGATGCTGAACAGGTAAATCGAAATACATGGAGTGACGTCACTGATAAGGGATAAATAGCAGCCTCCATGTTTAGCGGGAAATTTAAAATCAATAAGATATAAACGTGCTTTAACATCAACCCTTGTAAAACATTTCTTTAAAAACGTCATATTTTCATTTTTTATTAGATCTAAATTGTGTAAAACCACAAATCATTAGTTGGTTTTGTTCTCCTTTAATAACTTATATAAACAAAGATTGGCATTCTAATAATACCCTTTATACATACACACACTGATTCTTATCGGCAACAGTATTGATTACTTTAGGCAAGGTCGGTCACACTTATGATATATACACCTGGTGTATTTGGATTTTTTTCTCGATCGAATGGTATACATTTACAAAAACAATTCCACAAGACAGTTTGAAGATACCAAAGGGGTAATCAGTATCCGGATATCGAAGAACAAAGATCTACAAAACATACACATAAAACTAAAGATCGAGTAACACGAACCACACTAAAAACCGAAGAAACCCTGGTTAGGGAAGTTCCATGCACCTTTACAAGTAAGGCACAAGTAAGGCACAATATAAATAATGAAAAAAACAATTTGAAAAGAGTCGTATGCGTTGTCACTTAATTTTCTGAATAGACAATTTCCTCGCTAAGATTAGTGAGTTAGTGAGGGACGCAAACACTTGCAGTATTTTGTCAAAAGATGACAATTCAATCTCCGACTTTGTCCCTACACGAGTTGATCATAGTAATTAGGAACGGTCCTTTTAATATTGTATATCGACTTTCATTAGTCGGACGACTCTTTCAATGTGAATTCACACACTGCTGATCTTTCTAAATATTCCCACCTCTTAATTGCTGGCGACGGCCTATATGTTTCTCTCGGTTCAACTTGTTCCGTATTGACAATATAATAAAGTTACAGAGATTATATAGCCAAATATCAAGATTAAACTGCTCATAACTAGATAAAATTAAATTCATAAAGCAGTATGACGAAAGGACAAAAAAGTGTAGAAATCAGAGTACTCACATTAGAATGATAAAGAATACAAATAGAAGTAACTTATTTTATTACTGTTAGAATAAAATGTAAATTGTACATTTATTTAAGTTATAATTAAGCTATTATATAAAACAGCACACATGGAGTGTGGATATTTGCGCTGATTTAGATATAGTCGAAACTTTAGAGATGAACTTTGATAGCTGCAAGAAAAACTTTATGGAGTTCCGGGAAATATTTTCCGAATTGATAAAGGAGAAAGTGACCGATGACGAGGAGGTATGTAGCCGTGTAGGTTCTACCACGACAAGTTCTACTTCATCAAAAGCCAAATTGAGGACAGCGAGGGCGAACCGATTGAAAGCGGAACATCCGCTGAAGAAAACGGAAGAAAAACTAAAGTTGGAGCGCGAAAGAAGGGAATTGGAAATGAGGGAACAATTGTTAGAAACACAAAGTGAACTCGAAGAAACAAAATTGGAAGACTTAGTGTGGCAAGAAACATTTAATAAAGACAATGAAACTATAAACGCAAATCAAAATAAAGTCACAAGTACAGAGGTGGCCATGTGTTCAAACAGGAACAACAATTTGAAAAATAGTGACATTAATATTCAAGTTATACCGGCGACGGTAATGAGGACAGATTCGAAGCGAAGTGCGAGTTCACAGTCCAACATCAGCAGTATTGAGTCAGCATTCCAGCGACTAGCGTCTAGTCTACAAGAGGGGTTTAATCTACCAAAACCGGAACTGTTGACAAATGATGATAAACCAATAGACATCACCAGATACCCCTAACACACACATACATCATCAGGTACCCTACTGCACACATACATCACCAGATACTTCTAACACACAAATATATCTCCAGATACCCCTCACACACTCATACATCACCAGATACCCCTAACACACAAATACATCACCAGATACCCCTAGCACACAAATACATCACAAGATACCCCTAACACACAAATACATCACCAGATACCCCTATCACACAAACACATCACCATATACTCCTAGCACACAAATACATCACCAGAAACCGATAACACACAAATGCATCATCAGTTACCCCTAACACACACATACATGAACAGATACCCCTCCTGCACACATGCATCACCAGCTCCTTCTAACACACAAATATATCACCAGATACCCCTCACACACTAATGCATCACCAGATACCCCTAACATACAAATACATCACCAGATACCCCTAACAAAAAATACATCACCAGATGCCCCTAACACACAAATACATCACCAGATACCCCATCACACAAATACATCACCAGATACCCCTAGCACACAAATACATCACCAGACAACCGAGTACACACAAATACATCACCAGATACCCCTAACACACACATACATCAACATATACCCCTACTGCACACATGCATCACCAGATACTTCTAACACACAAATATATCACCAGATACCCCTTTCACACAAATTCATCACCAGATACCCCTACCAAACAAATACATCACCATATACCCCTAGCAAACAAATACATCACCAGATACCCCAAGCACAAAAATACAACACCAGATACCTCTACCACACAAATACATCAACAGATATCCCGAACACACAAATATACCAGATACCTCTAACACACAAATACATCACCAGATACCCCTAACAAACAAATACATCACCAGATACCCCTAGCACACAAATACATCACCAGATACCTCTACCACACAAATACATCACTAGATACATCTACCACACAAATACATCACCAGATATCCCGAACACACAAATATACCAGATACCCCTAACACACAAATACATCACCAGATACTGCTAACACAGAAATACATCACCAGATACCCTACCACACAAATACATCACCAGATACCTCTTCCACACAAATACATCACCAAATACCCCTAGCACACAAATACATCACTAGATACCGCTAACACACAAATACATCACCAGATACCCCTAAAGCAAAAATACATCGCCAGATATCCTTAACACACAAACACATCACCAGATACCCCTAACACACAAATATATCACCAGATACCCATAACACACAAATACCTCACCAGATACCCCTAACACACAAATACATCACCATATACCGCTAACACACAAATGCATCACCAGATACCCCTAACACATAAATACATCACCAGATATCGCTAACACACAAATACATCATCATATACCCATACCGCATACATACATCACCATATACCCCTAACACACAAATACATTACTAGATACCCCTAACACATAAATACATCACCAGATACCCCTAGCACACAAATACATCACCAGATACCCCTACTGCACACATGCATCACCAGATACTTCTAACAAACAAATATATCACCAGATACCCCTAACACTCAAATACATCACCAGATACTCCTAACACACAAACCAATCACCAGACACCCCTAACACACAAATACATCACCAGATACCCCTTTCACACAAATACATCAGCAGATACTCCTAGCACACAAATACATCCCCAGACACCGATAACACACAAATACATCACCAGATACCCCTAACACACAAATATATCACCAGATACCCCTCACACACTAATGCATCACCAGATACCCCTAACACACAAATACATCAACAGATACCCCTAACACACAAATACATCACCAGATACCCTAATAAACAAATACATCACCAGATACCCCTAACACACAAATACATCACCAGATACCCCTATCACATAAATACATCACCAGATACCCCTAGCACACAAATACATCACCAGACACCGATAACACACAAATGCATCACCAGATACCCCTAACACACACATA
>MJUT01031423.1:44289-65553 GCA_002080005.1 Gigantidas platifrons
GCATTGTGGTAATTTTAGAATTGCTCAGGCATTGTGGTAATTTTAGAATTGTTCAGACATTGTGGTAATTTTAGAATTGTTCAGGCATTGTGGTAATTTTAGAATTGTTCAGGCATTGTGGTAATTTTAGAATTGTTCAGACATTGTGGTAATTTTAGAATTGTTCAGGCATTGTGGTAATTTTTGTTTTTCATTTTATCTTTAAACATGATATAAATAATTGTTTCTCGATTAACATTTATTTCATTTACACTTCTATGTAACGATTAAAGTGTGTTTGTCTATAAAATAAAATTCTAGATTTTTTCCTGATGATTTTTAATGCAAATAAAATATGTCCAACAAGTGTGTATGGCTTACTGTTAGTGTTGCATAGAATCATACATCGGTGTTACAAATCTGTAATCTTGATGTGATAAATTTTATTGTGACCATTGTCATGCATGTAGTAAGTGCCTTTTTAGGGTCATAAATAAGAAACACCATCTTAGGGACCAGGTTCTTTATTGTTCACCAAATCAATAAAATATTGATATATATCACACTTGTGGAGCGTGTTTGACTTTGTGGTAAAATAATGGTACAGGACTACATGTTTACAATCTATTCTTTTACATATGCATTACACAGGTTACACCAGTTATACATCAAGTCAGTTATTAAGTGTTAATTCTGTCTCAGTTGGTCAGTTATGTGGACATTCTTGTCAATAGTTTTCTGTCTTATTTTGTATGACAAAACCGTTCAATGTCCAGTGTTTGTCTGTCTAGCCTTGGACGAGCAAATTAACATTTCCCGCCAGACGAAGACAATCAATGAAATATGTTTCAAATATTACCCCCATAATTATTTATGTGAACTTTAGAGTAAAAGGTACTCACAGTAAAGTTATTAGTGTCTAAGGGTAAAAACCTTTAACAAAATACTCTGTCCTCTACAAAACTAGTGCCCTGTCCCCTATCAACTTCAACATGACCGTCATCAGTTAAGTTGATTGTTCTTGCCTGGTCTCTATCCACATGATGTGCATCACTGTTGGTGGTGTTTTGTGGATCTTCATCAGGTCTATATATCATATAATACTCCTGCTCCGACTCCTCATCCGATTCCAATTCAACTGTGTCTTCGTTGTCGTCGGGCTTCGTCGGTTTCTTCCTTGGCTTTCTACGTCGTTGCAGTTTGGGTGCAGGATTTATCTCATTCGGTTTCTCCGAATTATCATCTTCCGGCAGGAATCCTATTGGCAGAAGGAGGTTTCTGTGCAATGTTTTCTTCCGTCCTTCTCCATTCTCTCGTTGAACAACGTACACTGGGATGTCTCTGTTAGGTTGGCTTACAATCATGTACGGTTCCTCTTCCCACTTGTCTGCGATCTTATGTTTCCCGTCGAAGGCAACCATCTTAAGTAGTACTCTGTCGCCAGGTTGCAGAATGGTTCCTCGTACTTTCTTGTCGTATCCAGATTTCTGGCGTTCTTCTGCTGTTCTAGCTGATCTGGATACAAGTTCATATGCTTTCTTCAATCCCTATGTCATGGTTTCAACGTACTTTGTAGATGGTTCTTTCTTTCCCTCAACTTCTAAGCCATAGGCGATGTCAACCGATAATCTAGGTGTTCTACCAAACATCAGGATGTACGAGAAAAATCTAGTCGTCGTTTGTCGAGTACAGTTATACGCATGCACGAATCCAGCAACATGCGATTTCCAGTCCTTCTTTTGATTTGCGTCTAAGATACCAAGTATGTTGAGTAGCATTCTGTTGAAACGTTCTGTCATGCTATTCTCCATAGGATGGTAAGGTGTGATTCTCGACTTCTTCATTCCGGTTATGTTACATAGCTCTTTGATGATCGTCGATTCAAAGTTGGCCCCTGGTCGGAATGGATTCTTTTTGGCAAACCATAATGTACGACGAAGTTATTGAAGAAGGCTTCGGCAGTGGTCTTTGCAGTCTGGTTTCTTGTTGGAATAGCTATGACATACCGTATGAAATGGTCGGTTATGACAAGGATATTCTCATATCTGCCTTTGGATCTCTCAAGTGATAGACAATCCATGCATACCAATTCTAATGGTTGAGATGACTCGATGTTGATAAGTGCTGCTCTCTCGTTGGTTGGTTTCTTTCTACGTATGCATCTGTTGCAGTTGGTAATCCATGTTTTGACATCTCTAGTCATACCATACCATACAAAGCGATCTTTGACGAGTGAAAGTGTCTTGTCGCGACCCTTATGTCCCATATCATCATGAGGTGAAGTCATGACTGTAGGAATACAGGTCTCTGGAAGGACAAGTTGTCTAACTAATTCGCCGTTGGTGTTGATCACTCTATATAGTACTCCATCAATCAGTTTGAACTTCTCGAAGTTGTTGATGAACCATGTGTTGAGTGGATTTCTGTCAAGTTGTTCTTTTGTTGGCTTTCGATGTTCCTCTACCCAATATGCCCATTCCTTCATACAATTGTCCCTCTTCTGTTCAGTATTGACATCTATCAGGTGTCTGTTGGAAAAGGTGGTTCATCAGCTGTAGTGACAGACAACGACAATCACTGTACATATGGCTGAACATGTTGTATGTTGCAGATGGCGTTTACGGATTCTGTGCTGATATTGGAAGTGTTGTTCTTTCCAAGTAGTCCTGGTAATTTGGAGAGGCCATCAGCGTCAGCGTTGCTACTTCCTGGCCTGATACTTGATACTGAAGTTGTATGATGCCAGGGCGGCAATCCAACGATGACCAGTGGCATCTAGTTTGGCTGATGTAAGCACATATGTCAACGGGTTGTTGTCAGTTAGTACAGTGAATGGTGTTTCCGTAGAGATAGTCATGATACTTTTCAGTGATAGCCCATTTCAAAGCAAGGAATTCTAGTTTGTGTACTGGGTAGTTCTTCTGATTTACTAAGTCCTCTGCTGGCATATGCTATCACTCGCTTCTGGTTAGCTTGTTCTTGATACAGTACAGCTCCAAGTCCAAGTCCGAGCATGGATGCATCAATATGGAGTTCAAATGGCTTGTTGTACTGTGGAAATCCAAGTATTAGTGGCTTCTGTAGTTGTCTCTTTAGTTGTTGGAATGCGTTTTCCTGTTGTTGACCCCAGATCCATGATGTTGTAGTGGGTGTCTTGTCTTTACATCTCGTTTTCTTCTTTGGTACTGGCATCAAGTCTGTCAGTGGCCTAGCTATCTTCCAGAATTCCTTAACAAACTTTCGGTAGTTACCAATGAATCCAAGAAATTGTCGAACTTCTTCTGGTGTACTAGAAAGTGGCCAATTACTGACTTTTTCGATTTTATCTGGATCAGGTTCAATGCCATCTTTCGAGACAATGTGTTGCCGATGTACTACACTTTCTCCTGGAAGAACGTGCATTTCTTTGGTGAGAGTTTCAAGTCGCTTTCACGTAGTCGCTGTAAAACTCTTTGTATTCTATCAAGGTGTTCTTCGTAGGTTTTGGAGAAGATAATCAGATCGTCTAGGTAAATGAAGCAGATGTCTAGGTGTAAGTCTCCAAGTACCTCTTCCATGAGCCTCTGGAATGTGGCTGGGCTATTTACTAGACCAAAGGGTAGGCGGTTGAATTCGTAGAATCCTAGAGGTCCTACTGTAAAGGATGTCCTCTGCTTGTGCGATTTTTCTACTTCTATTTGATGATAACCGGATTTCATATCTAATACTGTATATCATATTTAATACCAAGTGCATCAAGTATTTCTTCACTCCTTGGTAAGGCGTAGGAACATTTTATGTTATTTGTGTTCAGCTGCCGATAGTTAATACACATTCTCAACTTGCCATCTTTCTTCCGACATAAAACGACGTTCGACGACCAAGGTGAGTGGGAACAACGGATTATTCCTGCTGCAAGTAGCTGTCGTAAGTGGTCCCTAGCTTCGTCGAACATCGCTGATGGAATACGTCGATGCCGTTGCTTGAATGGTGTGTTCTCAACCAAGTCAATGTGATGACGAACTGCTGTTGTATGTCCTATGTCCGTGTCTGATGTGCTGAACACGTCTCGGAACTGGTGAAGTAGTATTTTTCCTTGTTCCAGTTGTTCGTCACTGAGGTCAGTTGGTAATGTGACGTTGTGCAGAACGTCAGAGCTGGTATCTTCAGGTATGTCAATGTCAGCTACAGAAACTGGTTGAAGTTCACACAAGATGGCGTTTGGTGAAACGGTGATGGTTCTGGTAGTGACATTGCTTATGTGGACTGGAACTAGTTGGTTGCATCGATACTGGTAGGACAACAGGGATGGGCAATGTCTATGTCATCAGGGATCGCTGCTTTGTCCGTATGTTGCATCATGCAACAAACAGGTTGGTATGGCAATTCCTGAGCAGTGTATCCTTGTATCGTAACATCCCTGTTTGATGGTATCCGTATGCTCCTCTTCTCTGCACACTTAATGACGACCAGTTTATAGGATCTCTTGTGCAGTTCTTTCTCCCTTAGTAGTAGACAACGGAATTTCAGATACCATGGCGTAAATAACTCTGCTTCCTGTAGGAATTTGACCCCAAAGCGTTGCTTTACATCATCCATTGCTACCATTAGTACGTTGGTGCCAATCAGCAAAGGTACGCTGCTGTTGTACGTGCTGTCTGGTACAACTAAAAGTAGACAATGTTGAGATCTATCTGATGTTGAAGTTCCTGGTAACTCTAAGTCGACTTTAATGTAACCTAGGTATGGCATTTCTTCTCCGTCAGCACACTCGATGTGTAGTATACGGTTGAGTGTCTGGATTGGTTGGTTAGCAAGGTACTGTAGATAGAACGATTCGCATACAGTGCTAACTGTAGAACCAGTATCTAAGAGGGCTGAAGCAGTAATTCTGTTGACCTTTATAGTTACTTCGTTAGGACTTCCCAACAGTCCAGTAGTTTCTCTAGTTGACTGCTGTGGGTAGGCGTATGTTCTATCTTCAGCATTGATTTGTTGGAAATTGTAGGCTTGTCTGGTGTGATCCAGCCTAACTCGACATCCACTAGCTATGTGTCCTGACTCACCACAACGAAAAGAGATGATAGGTTCATAGTCGTGATCAGTATGAGTCGGAGCAGGTGGTTGAGTATATGAGTAATCAGGATCAGCTGATCCATTGTCATCCCAGTAAGGTTGCTCTCTATGTTTCCTGTGTCGGCGACGTTTCCTCTGCGAACCATACTGTTCGGGTATGTGATCATCAATAAGATCCATTTGGTACGAAATAGACCAGTAACCTAAATTTAATTCAAAACATGCCTAGTAAAACATTTTTACTAACCTTTGTGAAGTGTCGATGATGGCTAACTGAAACAAACATAAACCTAAGAGAAAAACAAATTGTCTACAACAGAAATAAAGTTCTGAAATTGTGAAACGTCTTTCTGGAATAAACAACTAAATTAATTATCAAGTAAGTCACTGTCTGTTTAATAAGTTTTTATTTCAAAACCAATATGAGTTAAACAAAGTCTCTGAGTGCACAAGCACTACAGATATAACTACTACACCTAAAAGTAACGTATGCTAAGCAAACATGCACATCCACATGTTTAAGTTAAACGGTGCATGAAACCTTTTCCAAAAGTGAAGCAATGCTTCCTGAGTAAAGTTACTCCAAAGTCAAGATAAAAATTGTGAAAAAAATTAGTCAAAATTCACCTTCAGTTTCAAGTTTCAAAATTTCACTGACTAAAAACAAACTGCTGGTCACAGGTCACAAACAAATACAAACTCTGTTGTATCAGTCAAAGTCTACCATGCACGATAATAATCAACGAATTACAATCAGTCACAACAGAGTTCAAAGCTACCACCTGTCAATAAATCAATCAGAAATGAAGTAAGTCACAATCAATAGGTGAGAAGATGTAGTCATAATCACAGATACAAACATGTCAAGTACTAATCAAAGATGAACTACACGTCCGATATGTCACATATGTCAAGTCTGGTAAATTAAGTGAAAACAAAATACTCTTATACCAAAACATCTACATTCACACTAAATCATAGCTCACAGAAATATATATATACATTCAGTTCTACAACTATATAAGTTCAATACCTCCACTGCATAACTACCAATAAAAAATTCACAAAAGATCAAAATTGAACAAAAGTAATAAAATAGCAATCATCAATTTACAATATTATACATGTACTACACCACAAGTATAAATAGCTTTTAACTATAGAAAGTATGCTTCAATTTTACTATACTGAATGCTCTGTCATATACAAATGACAATACTATATCAACACTCAATTGATTATTAACTACAATAAAGTATAGAATAATTCAATGCAAAGTCAATGTATAACCAATGTAGATCAATAATATGAATAAAATTAAAAAAAAATTATTCAAAATAACAAGTACAAAATCAAATGAACATTAAGTCTGTGTATGTGTAGCACATCATAATGTAAGGTACTATATACTATAACTGTATACAAACTACAGCAAAATGTGAAGTGTATGTGTTTAAAGGTTAAGTAAATTTAAAGACGAAAATGGTTAAGCATAAAAGTGTATGCTCACAAATGTAAATGTAAATTGGAATGTTTAAGTGTAGGGTGCACCAATATAACAACAGGTGTATCAATCAACGTTGACTGAAGCCAATGACTGTGTGTGAAAATTTTTAACTGTCCATAAATGATTTGCTTAAGCTATCATTAAACAGTTATGGTGCAAAATATACGAGTGGTGTTCTTGTTTTGATAAAAAAGACCCAAAACTATCGTTATCGGAATTATTTTCCGGATGACAGAAATTCAAAGTGAAAGTAAAAGTAATAAAGGAAGTTTGGAATTCTCGGGGGTTTAGCTTTGAGGTAAGGAAAATACTGTTAAGATTCAAACACTTCATGATTGTCACGCTCGTTTAATGTTGTTTGAATCTTAACGTTTCGCCAATAATTTGGTGTTTAATTTTCATTTTATGAAGGTCAGTACGGAAAACAACCATAGTTTTGGTTATGAAAAAATACAAATGTGGTAGACAATATACCTTTAAGTGTATGTAAATAAAATATGTAAGTGTCAAAGCAAATTTTCAATGTATGAAAACAAATAATGTGTACAGATTATAATATATATATAATAAATAGCTAAAGAAAGGATCCAAATATTCCTATATGATATATAAATCCACGCACACAAAATATGAATAAATTAAAACACAAAATTTAAAGTCAGATTTTCAAAAGAAAATCAAAAAGTTTAAGCTACAAAAGTAACTTCCGGTACTACGGAATGTTCAAAGTCGGTTATTGTCAAACACAAACATAAACACGTGGTCATCAAAGCAGGTAAACATCAACACGTGATTTGGATATCTGCGCATGTCATCACTGGAAAGGTAAGCAAACACTTCCAACTGGTAACATGTGACATCTGCTTGGTTTCCGGTTCTGTTCCATCATTTCAAATATGTGGGCACCATTTGTAGTAAGTGCCTTCTTAGGGGCATACATAAGAAACACCATCTTAGGGTCCAGGTTCTTTATTGTTCGCCAAATCAATAAAATATTGATATATATATATATATTGCAGGCGTATTCTTCGATTCCGCCCATTAAATTGTATTGTAAGACTGAATATGTTGATGACCGCTCTTTGAACTAGACAGTTTTATCTTACAGTTAAATCCCTTGGAATAAATGTCCTTTTTCCTTTTCGGTAAAACAGTTCGATCCCTTTCCGATGAAATTGAATTCCTGTCGAATTAAAATATTATTTAATTCCAATCCACAAAGTTGCCCACTATTTTCCGTTAAACTTGTTTAGAGTTGGTCAGTGCCAATTACTGTAACACTGAAACCTGGATTAGAAAATACCTATCTCCATTCTTTGTTCTGTTATCCGTTAATCATTATCCAATTGAAGACCGTTTTGTTGAACACCCGCTTAGTGCTACCCTGCACAATTTTAGATTTGGACAATTTACCGATAAACAAATGTTAGAGAAACCCGAAAGCGCAATGAGGAATAAAGAATCCAGAGACATTGGCAAAAAAACATATCAAACAAATCAAACTAAACAAAACATAACCAATCCAAACAAAGCTCAACACAACATAACATAGAACATCAAAGCTGAGCATGACTGATAAAGTATAACGTGTTCAATTAAAAATAGCTATGTAACTGTAATAATATCATTTTGTTATTATCCTACCGTAAACTAGATCATAATTAGAGTTATTAAAGCTAAGTATGATTGATCTAAGATGGACATGTTTAATTAAAATTGACGTACTTTCTTTAGAATGTACACTGTTGGAGGAGCATATTTTAAAAAGATGAAATAATGCAGATATATAAAATAGGACCACATTTATTCTAACTTTATTGGTTTTTGAGCAATTTATATTTATTGTGTTCCGTTGACTCTTATGTTAGCACATTATAGACTATCTAATTATTTAAGACATGATAAAAGTCACTTGATGGTTGCCAGATTTTAAAAACACGGCCTATTATTACATACATTGTTTTCAGGTCAAAATTGTATGTTTCCATGTAACTGGCGTAATAGAGACTTTGCGATGACGGGTGGGGGTATTCAATACTTTTGGAAATTCAGTGAAACTACATTAATTGAACAGGATGCAGGTGGTTCTAAGACTCTGGAATGCTTCAAAATCGTTGGCCGTTTTCTAATACTCAGGTAAGCTTAAGCATATGGGTTTCGTTTTAAAAGTCATTCATAATAATACATGTATATGAAGCGGCGTAATAGTGTACCGAGGAAGGGGGCACCTTATAGAAGATGATAGGACAGTAAGGTGTGAAGATTTGGGAGTGGTACTAAAGTATACCCTTATATTCCCAATGCTTGTCAACTGAATAAAAACATGTTTGTGATTCCATGATACTGATTTAAAGGGCCAGTACCCTCTACGTATATTCAAAACTATATCATATGATTGAGAGATGTAGAACAACAATATAACCGACCTTTTTGAATGTGAGATTCAGATTAATTTGCTTAGCGTAACCAAATTCATATTAACAACACATGATGGTAAAATATGACACCTTAGTGTCTCTCCACATGCTAAAATGAAAGGAAAAATTTAAATACATTCCTGCTATACTTATGGTTCAGAGTCATAGTCGTGGATCTACCATCACTCTAATGAATTCTTAAATTACAAAAGCATCCTTTCAAACAGCGCTATATTGCTGGGTCTGCCAAATGCTCCATGAAACCTCTTTCCAAATTATTAACATGTATTCTATATGCTCCATGAAACCTCTTTCCAAATTATTAACATGTATTCTATCAGCAGTCAAATCAGAACTTCTGAGTTACTGTGACACTAGTTACTCGAGGGGTGGTGTGAATCAGATGTGGATTCTGAAGAACTCTAGAGATCTGTTAGAGCATATACAATCTAGGTCCCTTTCCACCTGCAATAACATTAAATCAGTCGACTTCTCTACCCTCTACACAACTATTCTTCACTCTAAGCTGAAGGACAGATTAAGGAAGCTGGTCCAACTGTGTTTCATTAAATATAATGGCCAACGCAGATACACATACCTTGTGCTAGGAAGGGACATATCTTAGTTTATAAAAAAAACACTCTTGACTTGGTTGACCGATATGAAATAGTTGTGTCACCACTGAGATGTTCCATCTGTCGTAAACACTTCCCGGTCCTTTCTTCATTCATGACTTATCACCAGGTTTGTAACAAGATTAACACGATGGGTACCACTATTGGCGCCTGAACTGCTTACCCTTCCGGAGCACATGAGTGTACCGCCGGATTTTAGTGGGGTTCGTGTTGCTCGATCTTTAGCTTTATGTGTATGTTTTGTAGATCGTTGTTTGTAAGTGTGTACTTTTTCCTTTGGCCATTGTGTTGTCTGTCTTCTTCGATATACAGATTCTGAATACTCCTTTGGTATCTTCAAACTCGTCGGTATTGGAAAGAAGTATATAATTAGAAGAATGCCATTAGTAATGTATATAAACAAACGATAAATGTCAAAATATAACTGTTCATCATTTTAGTTTTCTATGTTGTGTTATGTTTTCTTGTTTTGTTTGTCTTCTACCTGTATCTTGTATATCCAATGTTGCTAGTATCTCTTGATTTTCCATTCATGATTCCCCCTCGGTTTTCTCTAACGTTTTTTTCTTATACTCCAGACGAGCAGGTACACCATGGTTAGCATGTTATGTAATCGATATACATAATGCAGATAGTTTTACATCACTCGTCAGTAAGTAAATATTACGTAAGATAAATGGTCAAAGGGTTCAATCCATTGCTTACAATCACATACGGTTTCATGACATTTTGTGCAGCATACAAAAACTGTTAACAAAACACTGGCAGATGTATATACATACTGAACCGTATCAACATCAGATACAATACCGATTTTCTCATATTTAAATATGCGATTTACCACACCTAAAAAATAAGTGAAAGCAGTTTGATTTAACAAAAAAAAAAGAACATGAAACAGTAGGAATAAACGAGGTTTTAAAGATTGATCACTAATAATAATTTTTTGCTATATCATTTATGGTGAAAATAACAATATACAATAACAACACTCAGATGTGGAAATGTTTGTATCCAGTCTACAACAATAACAAACGATTATATTATACTTGGTTAAAAAAAGAAGATGTAGATATCGAAATTAGTGCGCATTGCGGCACGGGTCTGGAATAACTTACACCAGGTACGCTCATGATTAACAGATTGGAAAGCATAATAATTTAACAATTTTGGAAGCAGTAAAACCAAATGGCCTAACCATGATAGCCGAAATCGTATGTAATAACCTATGAGGGAGGAGAACCTTAATTTCATTAAAATTAAATTATTGAGGAACTGCAAATCTCAGTATTAGGTATATCTAATAAATCCGGTCAGTGTCAAAATACTGTCTAGCGAGATGATGATACCATCGGAGACTAATATTCCGTCAGAAGAGGTATCGACAAATTGTATATATAAAGGACCTGGATTTGTCACATGTCGTGGTCTTTTTGTGTTCACTAAGTGACGGTGAAAATTGATGCTCCGCTTTGTGGACATTGTTGGCAATGTATTGTTTAAACTTTCATTTTGATAAGACGTGTACATATTAATTTTGTTATTAAAGACAGAAACAAATAATGTTATTATTAATTGTACTGGTATAATATCAATAAGTTATTAAATATTGTATTTGCATTGCAGATCATTTCTCACTTGACTCTACTGCGAATGAATGCAGTGTTTGCAACAGCCCTAACATATTTATAAAAGCGTCAGGTAAGCGTATATTGTTAAATATTAATGCTGCATATATCATGTATTTTGTTTGTAAATTATTTTGGCACTGCACTAACGCAGTATTAATAGATTATTCACTGTATGTGATCATTTTTCTTATCTAGCATTATCGCCGTTTTCCTTTGATTGAAATTAACGAAAGTAGTCTGTCTGATACAAGATGTTGTATCACCACATTGTAGTGATAAAAGAATGACGCGACATTGCACGAGATTCTCATTTCCAAGGACATAGTTTCAATCATTTCGGCAACTTCAAGATCCACGTTTCTATAAACAAAACGTTGTCGGACGATTGTACAGAGACACTGAAAGTGATCACAGAGTAACGTGTTCTATTGGTGAAAGAACGGCAACACATAACGTGACGTCATCCACACAATGTAATTTCTCTCAGAGTAGTGTCCACATTTGTTGATTTTAATTCGATCCTTGTTATCTGTTTAAATTTGTTTTTTTATAGAAATGTTAAATAATCTGATTACATGTACATACAAAGTGTGTTGGTACAATACTATGTATCAGTTATTGCCTATTGCGTGAACTAACCGCATCACTACACGTCGCTATCTCGACTAGCAGTTATACTGGTTCACACAACAGCCTCGACCTGATACGAAGTCTTGTACCAACATACTTTGTATGTAACGAATGTGTTCCAGACAGGTAAGCAGTGATCGCTCCTATAATGGCACCATTGTGTTATTCCTGCTAAACTCGATTACAAGTCATGAATAAGGAAAGGATTGTGTTTACGGCAAACAGCAAATATTCATGGTCATTTGTGACACAGATATCCCGTAGCAGTTAATAAAGTCGTGGTGGCGACCGTAAAGTAGTCGAAGTGGTGACTTCAGGAACCATTGGTTCAGTAGCTTCCGTGTCAATAGCAAATATCTATCAAACAACTTATCATGATAGTATCCACAAACTTATGAATATCGCATCAAATGAGAGATATATTTTCCGTATGCAGGTTCTGCTGGAAAGTTACTATGTAAAAACAGAAATATCACAATATGAAAATTGAAGTCATCTCTTTTGTCACAAAGTTTTGTTCTTAACCGAAATATAGCTTATACAAGGGTATATTGCTCGTATATTATGAGGAAATATGTTATCACTTTGATATATCAATTCAACTATATTTTCAGCGGTAGATACTGTTGCCCGTAAGTATGAAGTGATGCCTATTTGAATCTTGAAAGACAAAATAACGGAAGCATATCTCTAATTTCTAAACTCAAAATTTTCAAATAGAGATATAGAACCCATGCGAATAATGATTTTTATAATCAGTCATATTCTGACTTCCATCTTATTCAGGTATGAATTATTATATGGCATTTTTCATATCACATGACATATCAACCCGAGACCCCCATATCAGCCCAAGGGCCCAACATTGAATTAAAAAGAATAAAATTAACTTTTCACACACACACACACACACACACACACACACATCAAACTATGAATGATTGATAGCGGTTGAGGGAATAAGGGTAATAACAAAATTACCGAACACCGAGCAATCTTCCATGATATGGATATGGATAAAGGCATGCATTGTTCTATTTATAAAGAGGCTTGATATCATGTTCTATTTATAGAGAGGCTTGATATCATATTGTTCTATTTATAAAGAGGCTTGAAATCATGTTCTTCTATTTATAAAGAGGTTTGATATCATGTTATCAGAGTTTTTCCCCGATATCTGTCCATGGGCTGATATCACTGTGACACTTCGGTGTTTGCGTATGGGACAAATTGATTTGATTACTTATAAATATGTGATAAAACCTAATTAGTATGCATCAATATAATATCACACAGGTCCCAACCAAGAATTTGCATTTGGCGGTTCTAAAACTTTATCAAATAATTATTTACGATTATACGAGTATGTCGTTTAAACATTATATTACAATAATATTTATACAATAATATTGTGGTGGCCATGTTATATGCCCAAATATGTCCCAAGGTTAGATGGCATAATACACGACCCGTAAGGGGAGTGCATTATGCCTTCTAACCTTGGAACATATTTCGACATATAACATGGACAACACAATATTATTGTTATTA
This sequence comes from Gigantidas platifrons, assembly GCA_002080005.1. Taxonomy (NCBI): domain Eukaryota; kingdom Metazoa; phylum Mollusca; class Bivalvia; order Mytilida; family Modiolidae; genus Gigantidas; species Gigantidas platifrons. The sequence goes on from MJUT01031423.1 coordinate 57,695, forward strand.
TTACTCTGAATGTTTTTGGTGATTTAAAAAAAATGAAATTTGTCTAAAATGTATTGACAACAGTGAAATAAACTACCGCTCGCCAACTCTACAAAAGCGAGAAGAGAACAAATTCGGTGAGTACGTTTGTGTAATTATAAGAACTCGACAATCTGGCGACCGAATATCGTGAGGTGAGTTCTGAGTATTTTTCCCCTGTCAACCAACCTGACGAAGTAGTTTCTCAGTCAATGATTCCGTAAAATTTTTGATTCAACAATAAAAGATGTGAAGAAATCCTTCAAAATCAGTAGCGGTAGTGCAATTAGGTGAGGTCATTGATGCAATGTTTCACGTCATATCACATGGCATATCAACCCGAGACGCCCATATCAGCCCAAGGGCCCAACATTGAATTAAAAAGAATGAAATTAACTTGTCACACACACACACACACATCAAGACACACACACACACACACACACACACACGCACGCACGCACGCACGCACATCAAACTATGAATGATTGATAGCGGTTGAGGGATGATAACAGTCCTGATATGGATAAAGGCATGCATTGTTCTATTTATAAAGAGGCTTGATATCATGTTCTATTAATAGAGAGGCTTGATATCATATTGTTCTATTAATAGAGACGCTTGATATCATATTGTTCTGTTAATACAGAGGCTTGATATCATGTTCTTCTATTTATAAAGAGGCTTGATATCATGTTCTTCTATTTATAAAGAGGCTTCATATCATGTTCTTCTATTTATAAAGAACTCGACAATCTGGCTACCGAATATCGTGAGGCGAGTTCTGATTATTTTGGCCATGTCAACCAACCTGACGAAGTAGTTTCTCAGTCAATGATTCCGTAAAATTTGTGATTCAACAATAAAAGATCTGAAGAAATCCTTCAAAATCAGTAGCGGTAGTGCAATTAGATGAGGTCATTGATGCAATGTTTCACATCTGCCATATTGATTTCTTTTATTGATAGAAAACGCTAAAAGATGGCGTCCTTTTCCGAACCGGGATCAAATAAAATTAATATATACCTCCCAAAGTTCAATGCAAGCGATTCAGATTATCTCAAATACCGATTCGGTAGAGTAAAATTTGATGATAGCAAATAAAAATGGGTGGACATGGTAAAAATGTAAATTATAAAGATTGGCAAATAATTTTCATTTATATTCAAGAAATATTTAATTTCAACAATAACAATGAACTGTTAAATATTTAATTCCCAAACCTGGAACTGGCCTTTGTTTTGACAGACGACAGCATCAACGTTAAAGAAAAACGTATTATACATTGTTAATTGCACACTGTTAAAAGCGCTCATGTGATCCCGTTTATACCCCGCCTATTTAAATGACGTAACATTGTTCTAAGCTCCACCCTAAGGCATATTTGCTTTTAATATGCCTATGCATATTACACGGCGCTTTATATTCTTTGTAAATTTATGTCCGAATAGTAGAATTGCAGTTCTAATGAAAGATTCTTACATGAAGAGTAATAATTTAAAATATATGCGAATTTTCTGTTGTGTAATGGTAAAGTACGATCAGTTTGCAATTAATAGGAAAAGTATAAACATGATTCATACAGCAATACTCTAGTGTAATGATAAAGAAAGTTAATCATGATACAAAAATATTTGTTCTGACATACTTAGAATTGGCTTATACAACAAACAAACACAAATAGTTGAAGATAATTGTTTGATTTCAATATAATATAATATAGTGTACACTAATCTGTCATTGGTTCTTAAAAATTTACAGAAAATCAAACAGGAGCTAAATGCAATATTCCAGTGGGTTGCACACATACAAATGATGCTGTTAATCCAATTACTTGTGAAGACAATGGAAGCATAGAAGGAGACTGTAGCGAGACAACAATACCTCCAACAACACCTCCAACAACAACTCCAACAATACCTCCACCTCCAACAACACCTCCACCAAAACCCTGCAAACATAGACACCCGTAGATTAGATGACAGATGATATCAGAATTAAAGAAATATTAGATAAATTCATTTTCAATTATCTTAAATCGCTATAGCATTGCGAACTATGTTATATTACATAAGGTTCAGCCGTCATCAAAACATACTAATAAACACTATTAGCAATAATATATTTTTTGTGTATTTTATATTGAATCTTCTGATCCTAAACCCACTCACAATATATACAGAACTGTAGTCATTGCATTGATGTTATAAGGTTAGCCACAGTGTCTATTTAATTCTTTACCATTTTTCTGTGGACTTGAAACGTTAAAAATATTCATATATATTACACCTGTGTAATCAGTGCTTATCACCACTAAAGATTTGAGTTCGAACCCCGTTCCTGACGAGGTGTATTCGATACAACATTATCAACAATATTTCACTTATATCGTGCGGTCAGTTTCCTTGGTAGAGGAAACCGGATTACCTGGAGAAAACCACAGACATGTCGTAAGTCATTGACAAACATTATCACAAACTATTGTATTGAATACACCTTACCGTGAACGTGATTCGAACTCACACGGTTAGTGGTGATAAGCACTGATTTCATAGATAGTTATACATATACATTCAACTACCATACGATTACATCCATGACGGCCCCAGGGCTTGCTGAAATAATTTTGTACACCAATACTACTCATATTCAACCACCGGTCTTACTTCTAATATATCCTCCTTACAGACGAGGCCAATAACAATCCATATGTTAGTTAATCATATTATGTCAGAGTACATACAATCAAGGCCCCCTTTCCCTTTCCATCTTTCACACAATTATTTCCCACTCTCTGATTCTAACATTGGCATCATCAACATTTTTATTTGTTGAATTCGTTTGGTTAAAATAGTACTCAATCTGCTATGCTGAAAATTGTGATAATGGTAGATAACTCTATCTTTCTAATGGATTGTAGATTGAATTGCTTCGCTTCCCGCTTATTTTGTGACAAAACCAAGACAACTGTACCAATTGGTAATATGAATAATTATGGGAAACTTTATTTCAATGGGAATTGATGCAATGAATTCTTCAATCATGGACAGTTTCGATTGTTACACACGGGAGCTTTAATAAGAGATTCAAGATACCAAATGAATAATCAGAATCTGAAAAATCAAGGAAAGATAGACAACACAATAGCATAGCCAAAAAAAGGGACAAAAGGACAAACAACGATCTGCAAAATATACACTAAAGATCGAGTAACACGAATCAAACTAAACACCTGGGGGAACTCATGTGCTCCGGAAGGGTTAGCAGTTCCTGCTCCACTAGTGGTACCCGTCGTTATTCTAGTTACGACCCCGGTGATAAGTCAATAGTGAAGAAAGTGGTGGGAAGTGCTTATGAAAAGTGGAACATATACGTGGTCATTTGTGACACAGATATTCCATAACGGTCAACTAAGTCATGGTGGCGACCGTAAAGCTTTCAAAGTGATGACCTCAACTTAACCAATAGGAACCTTCCTTGTTAACAGCAACCCTCTATCAAGGAAATCCTGATAGGAAGCACGAGCTCTTGAATATCGTATCAACACAGAGATCAATATACCATATGCAGATAGTGCTGAAATGTTGCTACATATAAATGGAAAGTTCACAAAGGTAACATTGAAATCATCTCTTTTGTCGTAAAGTTTCGTTCTTAACCGCCACTCTCTCTCTCAATTTTTACGTGTAGGTCAAGGTATGAAGCAGGTTTACCTGTATCTGCGGTATGCTTTATTTCAAGTTCAATGGGATAAATGGGATCAGCGAAATTACAAAACCTAAAAAAAACATTGGTGCAAAGACATCATCTAGCTTCTTTTTTCTCGAGAAGCCCATGTATGACGTCTGCCTCATACGAATAAAGGAACAAGTTGGCGAGAAGAGGAGCACAGTTTGTACCCATAGGTATGTCCCTCAAACATAGTAAATATGTTGTCAATCCAAAAACTCGAGCATGTTGATCATGTCAGTTTCAGCGAACTTTTTGGTAGAATCAGAGTGGTTTTTTTTACAAAATAAGATATGTTCCTTCCTTGCACAAGGCATTTATATCTACGTTGGCCATTCGTTTTTTATGAAAGACAGTTGGACCAACTCCTTTAATATTTCTTTCAGCTAAGAGTGGGAAATAGTTGTGTACAGGGTAGAGTTGTCAAATATTTTAATAGTATTGCAGAATGAGGGGCACATAGATTGTATGTATTTTAACAAATATTTAGGTTCTTGAAAATCAACATCTGATTCACACTACCACTTGAGTAGTTAGTGTCACAGTTACTCTGAAACCCTGTTTTGTCCGCTGATAGGATACATGTTGATAATGTAGGGTAATGTCAGCGGAGTCAATAGCATATCTTACATGGAGGAGAGACAAGTGTTTAGCAACATTTGAGTCTGTAAAGTTTAAAGTGCTCATAGACCCATTGGGTTTTTTAATTCAAATTTGTATCAGAGACCTCACACTCTTGATCTATTCGGAAATAGTATCTAAGTCCTCTTTTTCACTTTTCTCTCATTGTCTGTCACAGTCCTTAAGGTTCACAACACTTATACCATTTGGCGAACACATCTCGTAGAGAGATGTTGTTGATAATGTTATGGTCACCAGCTATAACGTGGCCAACCAGATTATATATGAGTGGGGAACATCCACAGGTGCAATCAGGAGGCTTACACTTGAAGTCGATAATATTGAGATCACACAAGATCTTCTTATCGTTAAATATGTTGGTTTCAAGAGGCATGGTATATGCATACGAGATTATATGTACACTCAAAATCGAAAGGTTGGAAAGCCAAATAATTTTAAAAGTTTTGGGAGCAAGTAAATCAAAGGTCCTAAACAGGATAGCCAAATTCAGCTACGGTTGCCTATGTCTGAGGGAGGAGCACCTTAGTTTTAATAATTACAATATCTAGGAACTGTAAATTTCAAAAACAAATATATATATATATATATATATATAATAAACCACGTCAGTGCCGAAACACAGACTACTGAGCGGATGATACCCTCGGGGATTAATAGTGCGCCAGCAGAGGTATCGACCCAGTGATAATAATAAAAACGATCAGGTAACCTCAAAGTAGAAAGGGTAGAAAGCCAAATTATTTTAAAGGTTTTGGGAGCAAGTAATTTATATTTACTTGCTGGCAAATTATTCTGGTTTCCGGTTTGTTATATTTATATTCTGTAAAGTTCCTCTGATACGCGAAATGTTATATATTTGTTTTATTGAATGGGGGAGGGATACCAAAATCTTCCACTGTTGATGATTTTTTAGAAGGGTCCGAATCAGTACTGAATCATTAATTACAAACCATATTCGGTTATGGCGGAAATATATTTACATGTATGTATTATTGATTGACCATTGATAGTCTACTAACAAAAGTTATGGACCGAGACCTCAATAACAGGCTTAACCCCACCATACATTTCCAATACAGGATTATATTTATATTTTTCATATTGCAACAGGAGATGCTAATTACTGTTTTTAATCACCTATAACGTTTTCAATATTAACAACATATCAAAATAACCCTCTACCAAATACAGTCGAACCTGCTGATGCGGTCACCTCTATTAAGAAGTAACCTGTAGTAACAGATCACCTTTTTATTGTCCTTTCTTATAAGACCACTTATTATTTGTCCCAAAGATGACCTCATAATACAGGTTTGACTGTGCATACTTTAATAGCGAGCATCGCAAGATGCGAGCTAAACAGCAACATGTGTGTAAGGAGATGAATCAATATACTAACAATACCAACCGGAAATGTTTTTTAAGTTTCAGCATAGAATGGAGAATCGGAGCGAATGACCGGAAATATAGGAATCCGTACAGCTTCTTTACATGAAACGATTAATTTATTTTAAAAAATGACAATCGCTATAGTTTACGTCACACAAGTTTTGTTACGTCACGTCATTCATTTCATGATCGCAGTCATTGACACTGTTTAGAGTAAACAATCGTTGTCCTGCGTTTCTCAAGTTGGTGGCGATTTACAGTTGGTTGCCGAATAATTGTTTATGTATTGAACGATGCAGTTCCCAGCAATGTGAAAAGAATGTCTTTATATTTAAAATTAGTAAGACAAATCTCGAGTACGTTGCGATTTTCCTAATGGAGATTCCGCAATGTTTACAAAGAGGTCACTGGAGTTTTCTCGCATTCCTAACATATGATGTCACGAAAGTTAGTTCCTACTAAAGTACATCTTGTATCACATACGACATTTTGTATCACATAGGTTGTATCTATTAGCAAAATAGATGTATTTATATCTCTTACGGTTAGATAAATGAGCATTACAGAGTGAAGTACAGGAAACACCCTTTTAATTTGAATAAAAAATATCTATCCAGTTTAAAAATAACCCAAACAATTAGAAAGGAAACCGTACAGCTTCTTTACATGAAACAATTAATTTATTTAAAAAATGGACAATCGTTAGACCTTCTTGTTTCGACCCTAAAACTGTCGTCACACGATTTCGTTGATCAAAAGGAGTATAAAGATGATTTTTTAAAACAATATTGATTCAGCTGCCAACCCGTTTAGATACATTTTTGTACACATGAGGCAGGAAAAAAACATTCAAAGTCTTGTGTGATGCAAACATATCGTCTGCTATGATCTGGCTTTACAAGACACAATGACGATAGGAGCGAAAAAAAAATATAAAAGAAAACTGCTTTAAATCAGTGAAAGTGTTAAAACGTAATTGCTATCTTAAAGGAATACTCCAGTCAGTTGAAAAGTTGTTTTAATTCAATTCATTATAACTTTTTATTCATAAATAACTTATTATTTAAAAAAACACCTTTATTAACATTAATATACCCAATTAAAAATATGAAATGGAATTTCCTGTCGTAGTGTAAGCGCCCATGACACCTATTCATGTGACGTCACACGGCCGGATCATGTTAGTTGAATAAATACCATGTATCTGACTCTTCCCAACTTCGTACCCGTTTGGTTATGTTTAATATAAGATCAACTGCAATACAATGTTTATTATCGTATATCGTTCTAAGTTTTTTTCTTAATATTCCCCTCCAATGTTACATTTTCATTAAACAAAGGAGTTTATTTGTATCGGGAGGGGGAGGGTCTACGTATAATTTTATCTCAGAGAATTTCATGTTTTACGTGATTGACCGTGCAGTTTAAATAACTGTCAGTTTTAACTCATTTTATGCGTACACGTGCTTTTTTTTGTCCCCAATGCTGTCGTACTTTCTCGTGTTTTTCGAGGTCACTGGTCGATGTGTCGACAAGGGTAATTACACACAAAAAATCTTCTCACATATTCCCTTTTAATTTTGTTAGTGCAATAAAATGCTTAACATAAAGTCATAATGATTTTGTAAATATCAAAAGATAAATATACGACGTTATTTTACGAATTACATAATTTTTAATGATAAAATTGCAACTGATCAATGCTGATATAATATACGATACCGACACTAATACGTCACTGTTCTTTCGGAATACCATTAATTGCAGGTATAATCCGAGAATGGATTATACATATGATTATGTCCCTTGTCTTCTCACTTTGTAGAGTGTTGAAAAGTGGCGACCCCCATTGTTTGGTACAACAGGCAACTTCAATCACCAAATTCTACCTTACGGTATATTATTTTTAGCTGTCATTAACACAAATGTCTTTTAATTAATGTCATTTAAATATTCACGCAAACTTGTTAAGACCATGGAGTTTTCCTTTAACAGCATATCTATGATTTTCTCTTTAATTCTAAATCTACCTATCAAGTGCCCTTCCGTGCAAAAAACGTTGTATTTTTCTGCGATACCAG
>MJUT01031423.1:65600-79426 GCA_002080005.1 Gigantidas platifrons
TTTTTTTGTGTAAAATCGTGATTTTTCACACGAAATACCCCAAAAATGTTCGTGTCATCCTCCGCTCGGCGCGATTATTTTAAGTGCGGCCCTTAACGTGAAATCCTGGATCCGCCTAGCTTGCAGCTATAAACCTACAAATCGACAATATGTGGCCATTTATGGAGTACTACAAACGGTTTAAGTTAACTTATATTTTATAGGCAGTAAACGAGTAGAGCATGGACAAAAATTGTAAGAGCGATTACCAGCCTTTTCATTTTGCTTTACCAAAAAAGAACATATTTCGAACAAAACATGACTTCAAAAATTGAAATTTACTAGCAGGGGCTCCCAAATGCCCCTGAAATCTGGTATGTGCCACCATAATTACTGATATTCCTAATAATACTGAAGTTAATAAAATTTTGAATGTGGGCTACCAAACCTACTGTAACGATAAATCTAGCTGCAGAACCGTAGCTCTTTATGATGGTCATTTGTTTTGTCCACAAAAATAAAAAAAATATCCAAAAACTTATAGGAGTTACGACCCTCAGCTACGATAAATCTAGCTGCATAATCGTAGCTCTTTAGGTCCTTTTTGGGTTTTTTCTGGGTGCGCCCTATCAGAAAATTTCACAAGGACCTAAAAAGCTATGGTTCCACAGCTACATTAAATGCTGCTCTTAAATATATGTAGGATAGACAGGTTGAGGTTCGGACATGAAAGACCCAATGACTCAGACTGTTGTCTAATATGTACGTCTTTCTGTGAGAAATTTTGAAAAAGCAATCAATAAATCATACACACACACACCATACAACCGCATTGTATCTTCTTCTTCCAGTGTAGAACAGGAGTCGTCGCCTATTGTTTTAAGTTCTGCGGGACTAGGCATGCCAGGCACACACAGCTGATGTCCCCAAGACTATGTACAACTAAAACCTTCACTATGACACACGTAAAACTATCTACACTAGTTGGCGTGGCTAACCTGTTGTTGGAGGTTAGCCCTGAACTCCTCTATGGAGCTGGCCCCAACTGTGGTGTCTGGTAGGTGGTTCCATTCTCGTCACAGCGCTGTTCTTTGGAAGGAGTTTTTGAGAGTATCATAATTGGACCTCTCCTGGAAGAACCTATGTTGACCTCTGGTTCTGTTGTCACCAGGTCTGAGGTATAAGTCTCGATCGATGTCCATGAGTTGATGCTGGATCTTATACATCATAGTGAGTCTGCTTATCCTCCTCCGTTGTTCTAAAGTCTGCCACTCAAGTGATGTTAACATGCTTGTCACACATCCTGGTGTTCTGCTGATGTAATCAGTTATGAAGAAGCGGGCAGCTCTTCTTTGTACATTTTCTAATGTTTGTATAAGGGTTTGAGTGGTGGGATCACAATCCCTTGCTTCGTATTCCAGGATTGGTCGTAGTATCGTGAGGTAACTGGTTTCTCTTACTTGTTTCATTTTGATCAACTGCCGATTGGTTCGATCAAAATGTTTTGTTTACAACAAGAGAAGTGGGTCAGCGGGGGTAAGACATCATGTTCGATATTTTATGCCTTTTCTGTCGGAGTTATGCATTGATTTGTGCGTGAAAAGGATGATGTTTCTTTATGAAAACTATTATTTGTTTTCTTATATCATTGAGTTTTCGGTGGACCCACATTTTTACAAATAATCATGTCAAAATTTAATGTTTTAAACTTTCATCATTTATTTTACAAAACATGTACATAAACACATACGAGATCTATGTGTAAATTACGTATTTCAGCCCATAAATTAAATACATGTATAGAAGTTGCGCGTTATAATAAGACTCCTAGAAATGAACGTTTCTGCAAAAAAGTAATACCGGTCAGATAGAAGATGAAATGCATTTTTTACTGTTTTGCAATCATTTTGAAACTGATAGGAAAAATATATTAGATTTAGTGGCGGTTGAAGTTAAAAATTTCCATACACTCAGTTGTGAGAACAAATTTTTTTTTTTAATGAATAATGAACATATCTCAATACTTAATACAGTGGGCAAATTTATCAAAGATAATTTGTTTTAATGGCAGCAATCTAGCATCAAATACAACATGGCTACTGTTGATTACTTGTTTATTACTTTTAATGTGTTGTGATACATATGTCATTGTGTAGCTGTACTCTCTATAATTATGATTCTTTCTTTGTATGTTTATGCTTTTAATGCCCTTATATGGTCCATGATTTGGAAATAAAACATTTTGTATCATACGAGCAACACGACCCCCCGGATGAAAAGGATGCTTTTTTTTTTAAATGATAGACGTTTGACTCATCACAGTCTCTTGAAGTTTCAAAAATAAAAATAAGAAAAAAAATATTTTTCTTGTTTTGTTCATATTTGGAACTTCAAGTGAATGTGGACTCATAATCATAGACTAGTAAAATACATGTACATGTCTATGCGTAGATGCGATGCTCGCCTGTAGGCTGTGCCTAATCCATACTAGGTCATATTTTATATATTGTACATGTACTAACTGAAATGTTTGAATGTAACAAAATGGTAACATGAAAAGGACAGACAATACAATAGCCCAAGGGCCTTTTAAATATCTGGCCTTCCAATGTTTTAATCATGAGCGTAACAGAACAAGGTTATCACAGAAACGTGTCGTGCTCACTAAATTAGATATTTACATGTCTGTCGCTATCACAGTCAGTGTACTATTAGTAGACAAGTCCGTTGACACTGACAAGGTCAACTTACAGTTCATAAATAATGTAATATATTAAAACCAGTAGTGCCCGTTAGATAGTTGGATTTACAATTATTAATGCAACCAGTGCCTATCATCACTAACGTTGTGAGTTCGAATAGTTCGAATAGGTGACAGTAGCCGATTTCTTTACTTGCTGCTATAGAACGTTCATGATTTAGTCTTCCACACTTTACACTATGAGCGTAAAAAATGAAGGTTATTCACACGCCAAGTGCTCTAAATTCGATAGCTATCACTAGGTCGATACTTCTGATGGTGGACTATTATTCTCCTAAAGCATCGTCCGCATACTAGTCAGTGATTTGACCCTCAAATGATTTACTAGATATATTGATGCTTAAAATGTAAAGTTCTTGAATAATGTAATATAATAAAGCAAAAGTCAATATCCCGCAGGCATATGCGTCCTTACCTGATTCTGGAAGAAAAAATACCGACCTGTCGCAAGTCACTGACAAACTTTAGCACATAATATTGTATCGAGTACACCTCGCTATGAGCGGAATTCGAACTCACAACTTTCGCGATGATAGGTACAGATTGAATAGGTAGTTGGAAATCCAACTATCAATACGATCACGACGCTCCCTGCTAAATATATAGGTAATAGTATAAATCTAATTTGTCTTTAAAATATAAAATATATAAAGAAAAAAAAAAATGCTTCAGTCCTTCGACGTTAATTCAACATCAGTATAATGTGTCCGAGTGAAGTGACATGTCTGTGCAAAGACTGTTATTTCAGTGATCTAGCACCATAAAAATCAAAGTGTGTTGGTCTAGTAGAAAGCGGACAGCAAAATCATCTCAGTGAATGTAGCATGATATAGTTGCAATATTGTTCATTTGGCGTTAAACAACAGATCGCTCTTTCACTTCCAGGTATGAGCTCTGTTTATTTTTCATGTGTGTTATTATGCTTATGGTTTCTCACGCCATTTTCTACAATAGTCTAGACTTAACGTGGCCGTCAGTTTTATAGGTGGAGGAAACAGGAATTTTCGATGAACAAGTCACTGAGAAACTTTATCACATAATACTGTATCGACTACACCTCGCCATGAACCGGGTTCGAAATAACAACTTTAGTGGTGATAGGCATTGATTGCACAGGTAGTTGTAAATACAACCACCATACGATCAAGACCAGGACGGCTCCATATTTTAAAAAGCTGATTTTTTTCTTTTTGCTAGCAACATATTAACACTGATGATGCAATCTTGTTTTTATCTTTGTCAGCAAATACTATCCTCCATTAACTAATAATACATCACATTTATTGCATATACATGACAAAAGACACACTCAAGTGTTAAATTTCTTTAATAGGCGTAAATGTCTTGCTTACTTGTGAATTCTGAATGGAAGAAACATCAAAGTAAACTTTGCAATATCTGTGGTAACATATTGACAACCTTTTGAAGAAAATTTATCTCTGTACAAATTCATTTCCAATTCTACACAAATTATAAGCTATGACCTTATCTTTGCCTTTAATATGTTTAATAATAAGATTCCATGACAATATGCTTGCAATATTAGTTCCCATCTCATTAATTTTTTATTAATTTTTTATTTATTTTGTAAATTAATGTGAGAGATTTTGGTTCCTATCTGTAGAAAAACGAGGCATATCGTCATCACCATAAACAGGTGATCATTTACATGTGCAAACAATGTGTGTTTTAATTCAACATCACTTGTCTCTGTACCACCATCTTGTAATAAAGTCTCCTCTTCTTCGAGTTTCATTAAAGCAGGAAGCACCTCTGTATCTTCTAATTCATTCTCCTCGTAACTAGGTTCATCGTCGACTATTGGATTCAGCATAACCTCGTCCACCAGCACAGTATAAAAGTACATGTATTTGTTTTCAAAAGGACAAATTGTTTCCTAATTTCGATTTGACTGATTTGGTTGAAGCGACGTCATCAACATGTACGCCTTTTTGTTGTGTTGTGCTTTGTGTATTTTAGGACGGACAGAATGTAAACTAACATCATTGCACTTTTCTATTTTATAGTTTTATTATTGCCTTTTTCTTGTTACAAGACTGAGATCTTTAGGATTATAAAAGAGGTTTATGGTTAAACACGTTTAGGGGTGTTGATTTTGTCTCTTTCTATGATTCTCATATTTGATGTTAGAATTGTTCAGACAGTGTGGTTAATTGGGTTATTTTCATTTGATTTACTAACATGATATAAAGAAGGGCAACGTAAAGCGTGGCGTATCCCCTCGCCTAAAAATTTGACCCAGTGACCTAGACCTTTGACTTATGACCTTGTAAATCCATATGGTTCCAGATCTTCTTAAGGACTAAATATGTACCAAGTTTGGTCAAAATCCATTGAAGGATGTTGATTCTAGAGTGTTCACGATGATGTTACGGACGGACGGTAGCGTTACTATATCCCTTCGCAATCTCGTTGGCGAGGGGATAATAATGGATACTCATTTAACATTTATTTCATGTTCATTTATATGTCAGATTTTTTCCAGATTATTTTTAATGCTATATTCATTGTATACTCTTGGGAACTTTAGTTGCAATCAACCACGTTATCTTAAAGATAAACATCCATGGTTACCTTACTTTTAGTTAATGATAAGGAAAAACTGTCTACATTTCGTGCATGGTTTACTGTCAGTGCTGTACAGAAGCATGCAGCACCGTTACAAATATGTGACCTTAACTGGAGACATTTTATTGTGACCATTGTCATTCATACATATAATTTAATCAATGAATTTTGGTGAGTATCTTTAAAATGTTGAATTGTATCATGCCATTGCAGGCGTATTCTTCTTGAACAATAAATGAATTTGAGACTTGTAAGTTTTTCTGCCAACATTTAGAGTAAAAACACAACTTGTAACTGAGAAACAGTGATGATGATTTTCCCTCCAAAACTTATCTAATGAGAGGGACACCAATGAATCATTGAAAAAGAACAAAGAAATAACTATTCCCACATATGACCCATATAAGGAATTCCTGCCACATTAGGAAACCATTGTCTTAGAAGATTCTCGACACATTTCGGCATTATATCTTTTTTTCAGCCATTCAAGCTTTTGTCTTCTTGGGTCCCTTGACATAGCATCAGTTTTCATTAAGAGATATCTGTCATCATTCCAGGCACCACGATGAAGAAGCATGGTCCAGAAACGCTTGTAATGTTCTTTCCTAATAGCTGAATTTCTCCTGCTGTGTGTCCCACAACATTTGTCTATTATTTTCATGTGTAATGCAAGGACGACAGAGGCAATACTGACATTCCTCCTAACAATGGTCCTGTTCAATAACAAAAGCAGGATCATCACTGTCCTCCTGAGTTTACTGATCATTTAAAGGTCCTGGGTCTGTTTGGGTTTGTGTCTCTTGTGTATTCCCGCCTGTCTCCAGGACAACAGTTTCTGACATAACCTTCAAATCCCAATCATTATGAGAAAACAAACACTTCACTGTTTCAAGTTGTTCCGTGTTCAACTCCAAAGTTATTCTTTTATTTTGTGAATCACTAATTTTTTAAATCGTATGTGAATGTGTGTTGTGTTTACAGGATTATAAATCACTTATCTACTAGCATCAGCATAATGGCAAATATCTGTCATCTTGAATAACCTGACATCATCAGGTCACAACATGAATGTATACATTCATATAAACAGGACATGGGGGTTAATTGGGATTGTTTGTTGCAACCTACATGCTTTGCGGAGTCGTAGCACCTACTACTTTCATAGTCTTCGGCTGGTGGCCTGATATACTCCCCCTCCCCACGATGGGCCCACCCCACCCATATGTGCCGGCCCTCTATAGTATTAGTATCCAAAAGTATGGAGGCTCTTCACATGAAAGATTCCGTTCCGGCAAAATTTTCCGGATATGAGCACGAACATGTAAAATAAGAAAAATAAGAGATGAAATAATAGAGAAATTTGTAAACAGAACGTTAAAAAGGGATGTAGAGTGTAATTGCATGCCATAAACGCATGTGGTATATTATGCCAAACTTTCTTCATGTAAGCAATTAAGATACTATGTTAATAAAACCTAAAAATAAAACAACCCCCTCCCACAGGGTGTGCCGGGGGTAGAATAGGCACCAGGTGTCTCCGTCCTAGAGGCACTAGTCCTCTAAAAGGGGTCAACCCCGCGGGAACCCCGGGGTATAGAAATGGGACCGAGAGCTTCTTCGGCTTGAATGGGCGCCATTGGTTGTGCGGGATGAATAAATTAACAACCAACCCGTCCTTCGGATCAGACGTAAATAAAACCGAGATCCCGTGTTGAGAGATTGCCACCCTCTTCTCACGTTATAGAACCCAGTGTAACAGCTCATTATGAGCATTATGCTCATCACGAGTGGTCCATAGTAGACCTGTTGCACTGGCTAAATTATCCATCCCTACCCATCACCTTTCCTTGATTCGAGTCCCGTGGCGTTTAAATTGTCGTCCTGAATATAGCTGAAAAATTGTTCGCTGGACGTTAAACACCAATCAATCAACCTAAAATAAAACCAATTCTAAAAATACTTCCTAACGTAGAGTCTATGTGAATATATTTCAGTTATGGTACTAAATTATCCAGGGGTGAAATGAGAACAAACCAATAGGTATAACTTG
This sequence comes from Gigantidas platifrons, assembly GCA_002080005.1. NCBI lineage: Eukaryota > Metazoa > Mollusca > Bivalvia > Mytilida > Modiolidae > Gigantidas > Gigantidas platifrons. The sequence continues at coordinate 72,980 of MJUT01031423.1, forward strand.
TATTGCCAGAAATAATAAATTCCATAAAAACATATACATATATAAAGCAATATCAATATTTTCACAAATTTTATAAATAATATAAAAATAACAATTGTTTTGGCAACAAAGTCCGCCTATTGTTGAATCATTTAAACATATATATAAACATAAATTAAGGGATGGGAAGGTTGTGTGTTTTTTTTCCAAGTCCCAACAAAACTTTCAATGTAATACTAAGTAGTGGAGAATACACTCCAACTGTAGATTCTTAAAAATAATCAACGAGACCCGTCAGGGTCGAGTTGATTATTTTTAAGTATCTACAAGTTGGAGTGTATTCTCTCACATAATACAATTCTATCTGCAACAGTGTTTTCATTTTATATTTTTACCTTTTTAATGTTCAGAAAGCAAAATAAGCCACAATTAACAAAAAATAAACAACAAAATTTTTTCTGCATCCGTGCTTTCGATTCTCGTTTATATTTAGATATTTCATGGTCTTTCAAGTGAATAGAATCGTTTATATTTAGATATTTCAAGTGTCCTAAATGTTCACCTGTGGTCTGCCTGATTTGTTAAGTTACGGTTGGTTGTTTTTGTATTGCGAGAATATTCGTCAGTTTTGAACATAAATTATGTCAGAACTCAAATACTTGTATCGTGTCTTGTATATATTGATCAATTGCTTTTTTTAAAGCAGATTATTGATATTCTTTTAACAAAGCTTACTATCAAGAGTTAAATATATTAATTATAGAATTTAGCAATGTTGTGAACTTAGCCGAGTGGTAAGATGGAACTTTTGAAAGTCAAAGTAGACTTTAAAAAGCAAGACAGAGGTTCGAGTCACGAAAATACCGAAATAAATAAAACACGTTTTTAAGCCTAAAATTATAAAAGGTTAAAGTTCATCTATTCAAGAACAAAAGAATCAACTGTAGATTCTTAAAAATAATCCACTGTTCGAACAATAATGTGACGTCAGAGAAAGGTATTATGAGCCAAATAATCACATCTAATATAACAAACTTTAACAAAGAAATTTACATATCCAATGAAAAGAAAAACATACTGATTAGTGAGTCGATTTTTTCAAGTATTACCAAAACAAGGAAATTTACTTATCCAATGAAGAGAAAACATAATAATTAGTGAGCAGATTTCTGAAGTAGGGCCTCCCTAAGCAAAATCGGATAAAACTGGTGTGCCAAATCAAGTGGAAAGTAGATATTTCTCTGTCTTGTTAATTAACAAATTTTAAATTTTAAATTTTAAATTAACCCAATTATCCAGGGGTGAAATGAGAACAACTTGTATTGCCAGAAATAATAAATTCCATAAAAACATATACATATAAAAAGCAATATAAATATTTTCACAAATTTTATAAATAATATAAAAATAACAATTTTTTTGGCAACAAAGTCCGCCATGCCTATACAGACCGCCAAAAAATTATGAAACAAGCAGAGCTTCCTGCCATATATCTTTCTTTCTCTCATCACGGACAACCTTCTTTCCAAAATACTTGCAGATCATGGAAAGAAAGTACAATCCACTCAGAATGTGTTTAGAAACTAAGCAGACCGGAAAACAGCATCGTGGTCTGGATGTTATTTCCTGAAAAGAGAAAAAAAGATTTATGCAGTAAAACTCAACATGACTCACAAAACAACTATCTAATATATACTTAAATGCCTAATAATATAAATAATTTTCTTTCTGAACAAAGTTTAAATGAAGACCATCACTAGGAGCATATAAACTAGGATCTGGTGAATTGTTATTCAGAAAACTTCGATATAAATTACGATATAATAAATGTTTTCTCTTACAAAGTTTTATTTAGCTCAGCATTTACTTTACACACTTTAGATTAAGAATCTCTATGATCTACAAGTCTTGGTAAGATCGATGTAAAAATCAATTTAACTCTAGTCATTCTTTTCAATTTATAAATTAAATCTCCATAATAGGATAAAATAGTGTTAACTGACTGATGAGAAGACACATTATTAGTACCAACATTAATTATAATATATTGTACTGAACTTAAATGTACTCTGCCTGGAGAAACGTGCTCAGCAAGCCTGCCTATAGTGGCACCTGGAAATGCCTGAATCGTACAACCGTGTATCCCACTGACGTATTTAAGAATAGATGCTGACAATAATGTGGCCCTTTTTTCATAAAGTATTCCTGAAAAATTATAATTAATTAAAAATTTTCAAAATATGCGTTTTCATCTTGTTGGCAACAAAAATTGTATCTTCTAAATTAAACTTTAAATATTTTTTTATATGCATCGCTTTTCCAGACACCATATAATTGAATCAATTAGTTTAAACGTATTTTATTTGTCACAAAATAACAATTTGATAGGATTGAATCAATTCCGTTGGTACCTCAGCAGAAAAAGCCCAGGTTGCACCCCCTCTCCCGAAACTATGGGTGGAATAATCATCTGAATGTTTTCCTAATAACGTAATAGTTTGTTTTAGAACAGATTGGAACTGTCTGTATGTCACTGGTTGCGTATTTTTTCCCTTTACAATCGAAAATGCAGGACTATCCTGAGAAACATCCACCAAAGATATCATATTCAAATAAGCTTGTACAGGATACAAGGGGGAATCTGGGATCGGAATGACCAATTCTCTTTCTCCAAACTTTATAGTTTTAGACCATTTGATCTTGACTAATAATATTCCAATATCTTTATGAAATGTAAAAAAAAATTCATGCATAATTGCTTAACACCATTAAATGAACGAACAGAATCAGGAACTAAATTCGATTTTCTAAACATTAGAAAAAATTCATATACCAATAAACACCAAAATGTGGCGTCATATGAATTTCTGTGATTAAATATTTTAAACATATCACATAAAAGTTTAGGAGTGATCGCCTGAGCTTGTTTTGGACAATGTGGTTTGGTTCTAGATAAACCCTTTAAAACTAATTTTAAATGAAAAGAATCAAACTGGGGATATTCCTTTTCCAAAAATAAATGTAATAATTTAACACCACTTACATAATTACGAATTGAGTCTACGGATTTGAAGCTTCTACTTAAAAATTGAGAGTACAAATTCATAATGTTTTATGGTAGTCGGTATGAAGTAGGATTCCCACTGCGTAACAATATTTTTATTAGTACTATCTGCGTAAGCGTGTTTGCCGACATCTTACACTGAGCCTTCAAAACATCCAATTCTGTAAAGAGAATTACCAATCATTAAAAAAATCAAAATCTGACGAATGAACAGACACCTCCTCGTATGTCTTTATATCAACTAAAGACAAGAAGGTATCTCTAAATCTGTTATGTATATGCCACCTAGATAAATAATCTGCTAAACGGTTCTCTTCTCCCGCGATATGTTTAGCTCTAATTTTAAATTCATGTGTAGCTTCGACAAAACAAAGTTCTCTTAAGCAATTCTGCATGAAACTATCCTTGGTAGTCACCGAGGCTTCATTATCACAGACAATCAAAAGTTTGTACCCTTTAATTTCTTTCCCCAAATTTTTACACCAACAACTACAACTAAAAGTTCCAAACAATTAATATGTAGATCATCATCTGTAATAAATGAAGGAAAATTCGAATGAAAATAGTGTTTACCAAAACAAGTCCCAACAAAACTTTCAATATAATACTAACAGCCAAATGATCACATTGGGTATATCTTTATTTCTCATAACCAATTTTACAAAGGTACAGAGATAACAACAATATAACACATACTATTACATTGAAAGGAAGATAGAAGGTGGATCAACCTGGAGGACATACCCTCATATTTACAATTCTGATATATTTACACATATTACATAAAACGCTAACTGATTTTGAATTCATCAGATTACAAAACGTGAGTATATTTGGTCTATTTATGAAGTGTGGTTCAAAATACTTCTTACGTTCATTTGACAAAGGTGGACATTCAAATAGATAGTGAAATTCATCACCTAAGTTACTTCCGTTGCACAGGTAACAAATCCGATTTTCCCTTTTTATATTACGCCAACCCCCAACTTCTATCGGTATCCTATGGTTTGAAGTCCTAAATATAACAAGTAAGAATTTTTCCTTATCATCTAATACATCCAAATAATCTTCAAATTTTAAATCATGCTTAAATAACTTATAATTATCCCCTTTTGGTGAATTTTCAATCATTGAAGTCCATGTTTGTTTAAATTGATCCACTAAATTAGTTTTAACTACTAAATTCAACCATTTATCAGAAATACAATTCTGCATGTTCCAAATATATGACATTCCACAATCATTCAAAATACAACGAATTTTATTTAACCAAGCACATGTAAAATTGTCATTTTGAAAATCTTGTATGTACAATAGTTTGTATGATAATGTTGAAATTTTTGACTGATTTCCTAAAATGAGTTTTGACCAATATGTAATCATACGAACTTTAATGTCAATGTCAATTGGATATCGACCCAATTCCCCATAGAGCATAAAATTTGGTGTGGATGATTTTACATGCAAAAGAAGCTTACAAAATTTTAGATGAACTCTCTCAATAATGTCGTTTTTCCCAAAGCCCCAAGTTTCACAGCCATATATTAGTATAGGTTTTACTGTTTTATCGAAAATATCCAGTTGACATTGTATTGACAAATTATGAAGTCTACCTTTTTTCAATACTTCATACATAGCTTTCGTACCTTTACTTACAAGATCTTTTTTGCTGCGTTGAATGATCCAGACTTACACAAAATGTAGAAAATGTTATACCAAGATAAGAAAAATTTGGAACTATTTCCGACTCTCTATTGGTATAAGTAAATTTTAAATTTTCAGGTAATCTACCATTACTAAACACAAGAACATTCGACTTTTCAGCATTCACTTTGAGTTTCCACATTTTGCAAAAATCATTAAAAATATTTAACTGGTTTTGCATATCTTCCTTTGATTCCGACATAATACCAGTATCGTCGGCATATAAAAGTACAAAAAGTTTTAAATATACATCTAGTTTACTTTCAAAATCCTCTGTAATAGATTTTAGACCTTTGACATTTCTATCGTTTAAAAACTGTTCCAAATCATTTAAATACATCGAAAAAACGAAAGGTTAAAGATTTTCTCCTTATCGCACACCATTATTACAATCGAAAAAATCTGACACTGCGTTATTATATACAATTCTAAATTTTATATTCTGATACATATTATATATAACTGTGTACATCTTCCCATTTATATTATTTAAAAGTAATTTACACCATAAACCATCCCTCCATACCTAATCAATGGTTTTTTTCAAAGTCCACAAATGTAACAAATAACTTTTTCTTTTTTAATTTTAACAATTCAAAAAAAGGCATATAGAACAAAAATATTATCAATTGTCGAATAACCCTTCCTGAAACCACTCTGGTTTTCATTCAAGATAGAAAATTTTTCAGAAAAAGCATTTAATCTTGCCAGCAATACTGCTGTAAATAATTTGCCGAAACAGCTCAAAATCGTGATCAGACGAAAATTTTTCGGATCTAAATGATTTCCTTTGTTCTTGTAAATGGGTTTAACATTACCAGTTAACCAACTCTCAGGGATAATACTTGAATCATATATACAATTGAACAACTTTAAATAAACGGGTAAAAAGGTATCAATTGATGATTTAATATACTCATTTTTGATAAAATCATCGCCGTAAGCTTTCTCATTTTTCAAATTTTTAGCGCAATGTAGTATTTCTTCACTTGTAATGTGCGCATTTATTTCTATGTTTAGATTGTTAACCAAATTTTCGTCTATTTCCGATAGTACAGTTTCACCCTCGCCATCATTTGTTGGGTTTTGATTCAGGGTCTTAAAAAAATCAAATAGAGTGTCAATAGATATATTTGGCTATTTTCGATATGTACCTTTTCTCATCAGCTTCCAAAACTCCTTGCTGTTGTTAGATCTTATATCTTACATGTAATATAACAAACTTTAACAAAGAAATTTACATATCCAATGAAAAGAAAAACATACTGATTAGTGAGTTTTCAAGTATTACCAAACAAGGAAATTTACTTATCCAATGAAAAGAAAACATAATAATTAGTGAGCAGATTTCTGAAGTAGGACCTCCCTAAACAAAGCCGTATGTCCTTAAATGAATTCATGAAAAACATGTATGATTGCACAGTAACGTGCCGATTTCCAAACAGGAATAATTAATATTCCCTTAGCTTTATATTATCTATGCTTGATTAATGCTTTATAATCATGCTAGGGGGTGGTACCAGCCAATTCATTTCATTTCCCCAAAACTGAGAGAAGGGATCCATTTTCTCAGTTCCTGGATACGATACCTTATAGATAAATCTTACTACTTACCCTGTTATATCTGTTATATGTAAGTATCGGTATCTTACTCATGTTAGAATAATGCTGCTCAACCTGTTATATGTAAGTAGCGGTGT
>MJUT01031433.1:0-18454 GCA_002080005.1 Gigantidas platifrons
TAGAGTTATGTGTTATAATAAGAGTAGGGGGTTAGAGTTATGGTTTGTAACACCACTTTCAACAACAGTTCAGTCATATTGTGGTGGTTATAGTATGAACAATTACATTGCTTCACTTGTATGTAATTTTCATTAAAAGCTACCAAATGAATAGTCCTGTGGGAAATATTTTTGCAGGTGTCTTTATGATCTCCATTTCAAAAATAGAAATTGTTCTATACAGTTGACACCAATATTTGTAACAGCCCAAGATTTTATTGTAATCTTATAATCTTAATATCCTGTGATTACTTTTTTAATACAAATATTTCACCTAAAATCTGATGACAAATATGGTAAGTATAAATAACTTAGGTATTCATGGAGACAGTGTATATATAGGATTAAGAAGATTTTGAAGATACCATAGGGGTAGTCAGAATCTGTAAATCGAAGAAGGACAGACAACACAATGGCCAAAAGACAAAAGGACAAACAACAATCTACAAAATATACACATAAAACTAATGATTGAGTAACACAACCCCACTAAAAACCGGGGGTGAACTCAAGTGCTCCAGAAAGGTAAGCAGTTCCTGCTCCACTAATGGCACCCATCGTGTTAATCTAGTTACAAACCTGGTGATGATAGCCCAGCAGATTAGTGAAACAATCGTTCACATTGTGGTACAAGCACCAAAATTTACATGAAGACTCCTTAGGGACAACTTATTCGGAAAACCCCGTTAGCCACGTGAAATTCAAAATGGCGGCCATATTTTTCAAGATGGCCGCCATTCCAGGAAATCATAACTGTTTTTATTATATAACTTGTTGTGCATGACCAAACTAAATAGATTTTGGTAAGAAATTATACATATTTGTTGTATATATATTTACAAAACATAAAAACAACTTTTTTGTTATATCTTAGTAATATATATGAGTTTTATTGGTTTTTTTCTGTTTTTTTTTATTTAAAAAAAAAATGCTTGTTGTTTTATCCTTAAAATTTACCACTTGAAATGCAGTTTAACTGAAAAATTCCCCTTCTCATTTCCTTTTTAGAATTAAAGTGAGACATCATTGTTTTCGATTTCGTTAATTTACCACTTTCTTACCGAGTGAGGTCAAATTGTGAATAGATTTTAGCCGTCGCAATTGCAACTACACAAAGCTGTGTAAGGAAGACTAAAGCGATATCGCTTGTATCTGCCACGGCATTCCGTCTTGTAGCCACACTTCGTAAGCTGTTGGCAACTCTGAGCAATTGGCGGAAGTGCTGTCCAAATGATTTGCCACTTGCCATCTTGCTTCTTCCAACCCCAGTCCGCAGGGCTGTTGGTTTCCATTCGACATATATAGTTGCTTGGCCCCATATGAAACCTGCTTGGTATGCAGCACGCTTTATATGTTGAATAAGGGCAGCCTGTGTTGGGGGGATTGAATCATTTGACCTCTGTTTTCGTGTAAACAGTTCCAGTCTTGCTACATCAATACTATCAGTGGCATTAGATCTAGACCTGGCATACATAGTGACTGCATACCTCTCAAGAATACTTTGATCGTCTTTGCCAATTACTGGTGGGTATTGACTGAGTTTTCTAAAAGCAGTAGATGCCTCAGGGCATACATTCCGTGTTTACCATGCACTCTTTTTCCCTTTACCACGGAATGCAGATACAACATCACAGCCAGTAAAAGCGTGACAAAATAGAAGGCCCTTTGACTTTTCAGTGCCAATTGAAGTACTTATATCATGTATAGGAATCCACTTCAAGTTTTGTCATTGACCAAAGGCGACCCACAGTTTTTCTACTCCGAGGTCCTGTAGAATTGGCAGAACACTGACTGCAATGACAAGAACATCTGTGTCGCTGGCTTTAATTATAAGTTTTGTTAGTCTGCTGCAGCGTGTTTTGAATCCAGGCACATTCGTGTGTCTGCTTCCTCGTGATTGCAGTGAGCAAGTCCTTCAAGACTTATTAGCTGATTGCAAACAACACCCTCTTCTTGAGAGACTATAACTGTATTATTAGAACACATCTATACAATTTTATCTGCCAGAAAGTTGAATAGCTCAGTCTTGTTGCTGTTGTCTCTCAAGAAGCTACGCCAATTTTGTGGAATTTTCCCTTTGTCAGTCACTCTTCGTCTAGCACCTATGCCTCGCTATGATCATGTCAGTCTTTAAACTAGAAGACCGGCATACGTCAAGCACAATATTTGTTCTAGTGAAGCATTTCTACAAGAAGTCTTTTTCTAGTTTTTGCAGACAGACATCCCCATAAAGACAGCAAATGGCGTTTCGCAGTCTTTCGAATGCTTGTACGTTGTTGTCCCTTCTTTGTACCTACCATAGCAGTTATATTGTAAAGCTGAGCCATTGCAAGGTCAGTCTTGGATGCACCAAATCGCAATTACGACTTTATATCAGCACCGTGCTCAATCATGCACACAAACTGAAGAAGCGTTGAAGGAATTGCATATTCAACAGTCTTCATGAAATGTTCCAGCAAATGCGGAGTTATGGTCAATCATGTGTCCTCGCAAGATCTTGGCAGCTTTGGCAAGGATAATCGCTTCTGAGTAGTTGGATGCTTCTGACAAGGCTGCATCAATATCTTTTTTGAAAGCCAGAAGAATATCCCCTTCTTATGAGATTCAAGTTCAGGGATTTCTGCAAGCAGTTTTTTTCCTTTAATCTAGTAGAGTTGACATCAGGTGTTTTCATTCCTAATTGTTCAAGTCGCTGTTTGTAGAGACTGACTAGATCTGCAAGGCGGAATACAACAGGATTGTCACTTGTTTTTGTCTCCACTATATAGGCGAGGAGCTCTGAAAACACGAGATGATATATATACTTCCATTTCTTGAGACAGTTCGCTGTCATCTTGATTTTCAATTGTCAGCAAGCCCACTTCTTGTGATACAGAGCCATCAGACAAGAATAATGATACTTCAGCTCCGGTGCAACGACATAACCTCCACTAAGTACAGCCAGAAGCTTTCCATCATTTAGGTTTCGGGCACATTCATTTAACCTTTTATCAAGCTACATTGTCATGGCTTGCCGAAGTTCAGATGTTGGATTTTCTTTCTGACATAAAAAACACACATGACCTTCCATGCTAGATCTTCTGACCTTGCTTTGTCCATCATCTGAAGAGATCTTACTACTAGCTGCTCTCTTCCTTGCCCTTTCGAGCTTCGTGTTATTGAACAGTAACCTACAATTCTGATGATATTTGGCATTGCTCCGTCTCAATGTTTCTTCAATGTCACCACCTTCATCTAATCTGATGGGATCTAAAATAATTGGAAGTTGGTTGATGGCTTGAAAGAGGGGAATATTTGTTGCATTCGTGTAGCAGCCATCATTGTCCTTGCTACATGAGTAGTGAGTTGGTGGAGATTTTAAATCTTCACCTTTCTTTTCTGTCTGACAAAGGCAACATTTGTTCCAATCAGTTTGAGATTTAGATTTCAATGGAGTCACACTTGACATCTTGATATAGATTACAATAAATATTTTCAATGATTTAAGGCCATAGATTACAATCAATATTTTGAATGATTAAAGGCCAAGCGATTATCATTTTACCACATTAAACTATAAATAAAGCACATTCAGATGTGGGATACAACTAAGTTCGAGCATAAACTAACTGCTCTACACCTAGCCCGATCGTTCATCCAGTGCCATTTAAGTCTCATGCGATCTATACACCATCCGGATAACTAATGCCTGTTATCCTTGGCTCGGCTCTCCCACGCTGGCACATCCTGTCAATTCAGGTGCGGCTATCTAACTGGTCCTGCATTTAACAAGACTACAGGTAATTGTATATGGGGCTTGTTAGATAGCATTTGGGACACATGATTATACTAAAATGAATATTTAGCTGACACTGAACCCGCTGAGTTTCACAGCAGCCCTGGTTGTGCTATGACACTCACTCTATTTCTCTGGTAAATGATTGTGGGGGCTTAAAAAAAGTTTCAATTCTATATCTTTGGTTTCTTTGTGAAAGGAAATGTTTTATTTAAACCCTAAAACATTTAAATGGAACTACTAAGTCAACTTTCATACTCAGAAAAAAAAAATTCAATCGGGATTGGCAGCCATCTTGAAAATAGCCGCCATTTTGAAAAAAACAGGTGGCTAACAGGTTTTTTTCAAACAAGTATCCTAAGGGGAGTACCCATGCCAACTTGTATGCTTGTAACACAAACTGAACGATTTCCCCCAAATATTGACTTAATCTTAATAAGTCATGAATGAGGAAAATAACACAATTCACAATTGTTTATTAAATAAATTCTCAACTGAGTAAAAACGACATAACAAGCACAATAAAAATCAGAATTGAACTATTAACTATACAATGTGACAATACTTATCATTATGATAAAACTGAGAATTAATAAAATGTCATTTTAAAGTCCATGTACATTTTATATACCAAAACTGAACAACATCAAAATATTGCACAAAAATCATTGCAAATACTGATCAAAATGAAACAATTAAAATTAAATTTCATCAGATATATATCTATAGTATAAATCATTCATGCATAGAAGTCTTAGTTCGGTTGAGTATTTATTTTGGTTTGTTTTCTGCTCTCTTCAAAGTTTTGGTATTCAACTGTTTGGTGTCGAATATCTCTGGTAACTCAACTCGCTGCTCCTAACAACATTCTACACTTTGACACCCATAAAATTCCTTCTACTCATGAATAATTGATAACAAATCTGATTGGCTCCAATATGTTTTCATAATGTGAATTATTGTGCTGGACAAGAAAATTATTTTACACCACTTTACAGAAACTTTATTTGTGTAGTAAATTAAAAAAACTTGGATTCATATTAAAAGTTATTATTTTGTCACCACTGAAGAAGACATTGGTGATAGACCACCGACATCAACAAGGGATATAAATTGCAGGCAAAGACCTAGCAAGAAGAAGAAATATATGTCCGCAATACCTGAGCAGGGTAGCCGGACTTAAAACCCTCATATACACACCTTCTGACCAATGGTAAAAACTTGTGTATAGTTTTGTTGCTATAGCAACTTTACATGCTGGAGAGGTAATGGGTCAACTTTGAAACAACAAATTTTCTTTCCAGTGTCCAACTGATGTTTAGTGGAGAGTACAACAGTGTAATATGACAGTGAGTTTCTGACAATGGAGTTCAATCTCCACTGATGTGTGTAATTACAGAAATGTAGTACATTAAAAATAATATTCATAATTTTAATATTTCTTCCCTATATTGACAGTACTCAGTTTGAACATACAAATTATGATTCATTAACATAAATAAATGTAAATTAAACACATTACTATAAGTAAATGTAACTATATACATGTAAAAGTAAGCTATTTATGTATTTGGCTCTCTCATCTCTCGAGTTTGAGCGTACCTGATATGGCTTTTCCAGAAACATGCCATGTACTACATAGGTGCTCATGGCAACGAATTACCCCCCCCCTTTTTTTCTTTCTTTTTTTATTTATAAACTTTGTGTTTACATATTTATTTCAATGAAATTTCTTTATAATTTCCTCCCTTTTTTCTTTTTGCTCTGACTTCTAGAGTGAAGCAGTTGTGAAAAATAATGTCTCGTCGAAAAGATAAATCAATATGCTAGCAAATGTCAACAAAGATTGTTTGAATGTGTGATTTTTTAATATTTTTTTCAAGCCTGAAACAGAACTGGTAGTGGCTTGGCTACGTTGGTCGTTACATCCCTTGTTAGTATATAGGGTATATAGGCCGTGTGACCTCTATCAAAGCGATTCAAGCCCCTGTGATCGATCAATTTTTTTTTATTGGATTTCACGGTAATTATAAAAATTTGAACTTTGAAATTCATATCATTCACAATGCCTTCCCAGGAAAGACGTTTGAAAGAAAGTGGCAAAGAAAAACAAAAGTTTGACATCGTATTTTTCAACTTCTTAAGTTGATATAAAAAATGAGTTATTTCCCTTTGTTATACATTTGTACTTGAAACAAACCAAAATTAACAAAATCTAAATATGCTATTTGCAATATTTTATTATCAAACACAATAAAACTACTTAAGTTTAATCTGAAACAAAAACCTGTCTACTTAAACTGAAACAAAGACAATATTTAGCAACAACCAGTTCTATACATTACCTGTAGTAATAACACACATGTGTAAATAGAAATTCATTACAATACAGATATTACAAAACTGGTATAAAATGTAGACAATACTGGTATATATTGATCTGTAATTTGCATAAGATCAGTTATATCAAATTTTGTTTTACTTTGGATGATGTTTCCTTTTTCATAGACAACAATCTTTATTTATTGTAGAAACCGAAAGGAAGTAAATGAACCACAGATTAACCCATTAAATAGAAAATTAATTGTTTCTGACACTCCTAGAAAGAGACATAATAGTGGTCATAAAGTGGGCTTTGATAACATATTGGAGCTATAGAAGCTCTGCGCATTAAAGTGCCCTTTTTCAGCCAATGTTCAAGCATAAAAGTGCCCTTTTCAGAAGTAGCACCCTGCCCTTTTGAAATCCTAGTTAGAACACTGGATGTGAATCATGTGTGTGGGTTGTTGAAGGCAAATGGCCTTCAACAATATACACAGATGTTTTTAGGTACAGTGATTTTATAACAGAGAGACCAAATATGCACCCATGTGGTAGAATAATAATATAAAATGAATTGAAAAACCGGTGCATGGTTTGACTGTTTGACACACATGGTTTTACGTTTGTTTCCTAATAGGCTTGTTACAATTTTTCCGGGTATACTATCCACGTAAACCACCATTTCTGGGTTAATGTGAGTAGTATACCCTGATAAAGTGTAACAAGCCCATGTGATTGTTCTAGACAAAATACAAGTACTAAAAACCGGGAAAAAAAACAAACAGCTTCAATAAAATGAAAATTTACTCACAAAATGGGGACCTGACATACACAGATCTGCAATAAAGATCTTACCTACAATCAAGAAAGTTGGGAATATTCCATATGGCTCAAGTAAATTTGAGTATTATATATGCAGACTACACTATCCTGAAATACTGAGAATGAATCTGAGGTTTAAATTACACAAATAAGCACGAGGAAATGTATATTATTAATTATATATATCCTGTCTCCATTAATGACAAAAATTGCATTAGATGAATGACACAGGCTCCTTGGAGCCTTTAGTTGCATTGCTTAAATATGAAAGTAATCAGACAGACATGTGGTGCCCAAAGTTACGCCCATTAGTTGCCATTCCTGGTCTTCGATTTTTTTGGAAATTCCTGTTATCTTTATTCATACATTTTATGTTTATCTTTTTTTTCCCCTTGGTACTGGGGTAAAAAAAAATTGCTAATTTTTGGTGTGGGGTAAAAAAAAAAATTCTGTTGGTGGTACCCTTAAAATTCATGGGCGTTCCACCCCCTGGTGGGAAATTTAAATGGAATAGCCCTTAGTTACTGGCGATAATTTTCCATCTCACTCTACTAGCATGAGATGGGAAATTCTCATATAGCAAGATCAAAGGAAAATACCACAAAATAGCGATAAACTAGATTATCAACATTTTAATTACAACAACGAGAATGTATACATTGAATAACAGGCTGTGTGATACTTCTGGCAGGGCTTTCAATATTTTTCAAGTGTACCAGTACTTCACTATTTACAGGCACTACTTTTTATTAAAATGTGAACATTTTCTCATGAATATCTGATACAACACACTTTAAAATCAGGAGGTACCAATTACCATATTAAATGGACAAAAGAACCTGGTACCACCCCTTATTAAAAGCCCGGTTCTGGTGGCAATATACAGGTATAAATACATTGATTTCAATGGGTTTTACAGACAAATGTCATACACATATCCACCACTAATGAGTTGAAATAGACAAACGAACATAAAAAGGTAAACAGTAATAATAGACAATACATGTACAACTAATAACAACATGAACCACTTCTCTGACGAAAACATCAAATTCAAAATGTAGAAATGACAGCAACATTATAAATGAAATCACATTCAACCAGGGATCGCGCTGTCGGTCGCCAATGTCGCAATTTGCGATTTTTTTTCTTGACTGGCGACTGAAATCGGCTTCTGGCGATTTTTTTGGCGCCTAGATTTCCTTGTGTAAAATTATCTATAATCATTGTGTACCGTAACAAAAATCAATAATCCATAAAATACACTACAATGACAATTTTATTACATGTTACAAGCCAATCAACGGATTATATAATTTTTGTTTTGATTACATAATCTTTGATCTCACCTAGCTTGATTTACCTGGACAAAGAATTCAATCAACGATAATGTTTTTTTTTAAAGTTATGACATGTACTCAAAATGCCACAGTACATGTATGTATCATATTTTAATATGATATTTAAAGTGGACATAATAATTTTGTAATCGTCATTCATTGCAGGATTTGTCACAATGTCCGCCATATATCAATATTACAAACTATTTTTTTGTCACGTTTCATTTATGAAATTGTCGATATCAAGTTTATTGAAATCTATCGTATCCATTAAGTATTTTGAAAGTGATTTTCTCAAAAAGTTATAAACTTTAAAATGGCCCGATCAGCAGGAGTTCACAATCCAGATTGTTATCGATCTGCTTCCGGTAACAATTGCGTTCTATTTATAGCACTATTTACAAACAGACAAGTGTCTGCAATAAAAAAAAATAACTACTGTATTTTTATTCCAATCGTTGCAATTTGATTATGAGGTCTGAGAAATAATAATTTATTTTACAACTTGCTTCAGTTTATGACGTTTGTTCTATATTTTCATTACCTACAAGGAATCTACAATTTTTGTACATAGAAATTGGACAAATTTGAAATTGGCAGAGAACATAATTTTTTTTCTACTGAAGACTACACAAATATGAGTTAATACAATTGTTGTGGTATTAGACTAAAGCACAGTATCATTTCAAAAAGGGTGGCGGTGGGTTTATTACAATTTGTGTGGTATTAGACCAAACCATAGTAGTATTTCAAAAAAGTGTGGGGGGGGGTGTGCTATAATTTGGGTTGTATTAGATCAAAATCGTGGCAATGTTATGTTTTATCAGTTGGTTGCTAATTTGCAGAGTATGTTCCCATCCTAGGAGGTTTTTCATAGCTTACAATCTCCATCCACAGTTTCGGTTCGAAAAAATTGGCTCCTTGTAAAAAATTTTAGCTGGCACCTGACTTTCAAAACTGGCACCTGGCGATTTTTCTGGCTCCTATTTTTTGGGAACCAGAGCAGCCCCTGTTCAACTTCACAATGTTTAACTTAATGGCAGGTACCTCTTTAGAGCGACTAGGGAGATATTCATAAAAATAGAAATGTCCGATCTTGTCGGAATGAATCGAAAAGATACTATCAGCGAGTTCTTTTATCACGAAATGTATGTAATTTTCAAATGTAAAAATACAAGAGTCTAGAAAATGAACATTTAAAGATTCCAGGCAAAAGCGTAAGTGTATGATAGAAGATTAAGTGTACAATAATAATGTTGAAACTATCATGAACAGAGGAAGATATTATGTTGTTGTTGTAAGCATTGTATTCCCAGCTTCATCTCTCTCTGGATTGTCTTTTTTCTTTGGTCTTCTTTTTCTCCTGAAATACCAAACAAAAAATAAGTCTACATTCCTTGCATATTCTCACCGGGTTTGAACAATAACTAGAGTAACACGAAGGGAGCCACTAGTGGAGCAGGAACTGTTTACCCTTCCGCAGCACCTGAGTTATCACCAGGTGTGTAGAGTAACACGAAGGGAGCCACTAGTGGAGCAGGAACTGTTTACCCTTCCGCAGCACCTGAGTTATCACCAGGTGTGTAGAGTAACACGAAGGGAGCCACTAGTGGAGCAGGAACTGTTTACCCTTCCGCAGCACCTGAGTTCACCCCAAGTTTTTAATGGAGTACGTGTTACTTGATCTTTAGTTTTATGTGTAATGTTTTGTAGATCACTGTTTGTCTTATTGTACTTTTTCTTTTGGCCATTGTGTTGTCTTTTCTTCTTCGATTTATGGATTCTGATTACCCCTTTGGTATCTTATGTATATATATATTTAATACTAAGTTACTAGGTTTATCGATAAAATAAAATCCCAATACATTATCAGGGATTCAGCCAGGATTTTGAGACCATTAGTCACTTTTGCGGAGCAGAATTTTTTTTCTAAATATGAATAGACAAGAATATAATGAGCTTAATCTTATAATAATTTACTTTTGATCTAATACCACACAAGTTGTAATAACCCCTCCCCCCCTCCCCTTTTTTAAAAATATTACTGTGGTTTAGTCTAATATGTACCACATAAATTGTAATAACCCCCTCCCCCACACTTTTTGAAATGTTACTGTGTTTTGGTCTAATACACAATTGTAATAACTCATATTTGTGGTCTTCAGCAGAAAAAAATATGCCTCTGCCAATTTGCCCAATGGTCCAACTAGTAATAAAATATATAGAACAAACGTCAAAAACTGGAAAAAGTTGTAAAATAAATTATTATTTCTCAGACCTCATAATCAAATTGCTACAATTGGAATAAAAATACTGTAGTTTTATTGCAGACATGTGTCTGTTTGTAAATAGTTCTATAAATAGAACGCAATTGTTACTACCCGGATGCAGATCAATAAAAATCTGATGGGTCCTCGTGTAGTGTATTTCAACGAATTGAATGACCAACCGTTGCATATAAATGAACATATTAATGGGAATGGGAATTAATACATCAAAAGTTTGTTTGCTTAAAAGTAGCTTCGGTGGATGTGTACTCATTTTTGATGGTTTAATTTTTATTTTAAAGTTTCTGATAACCAAAATTTATAACTTTTCGAGAGAATCACTTTCAAAATACTTAATGGATACGATAGATTTCAATAAACATGATATTGACATTTTCATAAATGAAACGTGGCAACAATATTTCGTTATTCCGGACATTTTTTTTTTCGTTACAGACATTGTGACTAATCGTGCAATGAAAAGTGACGATTACAAAAATATGTCCACTTTCAATACATACTGTGGCATTTTGAGTACATGTCATAACTATAAAAAAAATCATTATCGTTGATTGAATTCTTTGTCAGGATCATTATCTTTAACCAGGTAAATCAAGCCAGGTGAGATCGAAGATTACGCAATCAAAAAAAAAATGATATAGGCCTAATCCGTTGATTGGCTTGTGACATGTCATAAAATTGTCATTGTAGTGACTAATTAGTTTTAATCAGCAAATGAAGAAGAAAAATGTATTTTTACAAACATTTTTCTATGATTTTTTGAAAATTCAAGTGGCGAATTGGGTACGGGAAATACTTGTCACTTTCGAAAATCAATCGTCAATGACGAAAGTGACGAGCACTAGCTGAATCACTGCATTATTAAATTACAAAACCTGTTTTTTTATTGGAAACCTTTATCTACATGTAATAAACAAAGTTTTGCAGAGTTGTCACATATATCTGTGCAAGAAAATCACTATGAACTGCACCAGACAAGTTCAATAGAAATTGGCTTTGCTGTTTTGAAAAGAGTAGCTTTGACTACAAGTTACATAGCTGCAGCTACTCTGTCTTAACATGTAAAATTTCTTTATCACACTCAATATCGAAATATTGGAAGGCCAAAAGTGTTATAGTGTTTGGAAGTAATAAACCAAAGGGTCTAAATAGGATAGCCAAAAAAGCTCAGCAATGGCTAAAACCGGGGTCCGAAATTAACGGATGCTAAGATGCATTTTGCGTGTACTTTTCCGATTTTGCCTCTAAAAAATATGTAGTGGAAGCAAAATATTGCGGGTATGTTATTTTCAGTAGATTGAATGAAGCAGAAAGATCGAGAATTGACAAAAAACATGTTCCCTTTCATTTAAATGAAGCAGAAACATCGAGAATTGACAAAAAAACATGTTCCCTTTCATTTATTAGCAAACCATACTGATACCGTATCTCAATCGTGACTGAAACCCAGTTCAAATATCGGAGCCTCTCTGGGGTTTTTATTAGCAATTGCAGCGGTGCTCCGTAATTGGAGGAAAATAGCTTAACACGCACAAGAACCTTGACGAATACGACAACATCCGGTAAATGGGTGTCACGACCCGAAATGATTTTGAACTATTTTAAAAGTAAAAATAGGCCTACTGACAACATATGTGTATCTCAATCTGTCCTATCAACATCTTTCTTCTGTAACTTTACTTAAGCAAACTTTGATTAGAGTTTACATGTATCATTATTATATTTTTGAAATGCTCACAGAAAAAAAAATGCTTCAAAGATTTGCAAAATTCACACAATTTGCTTGTAACAATTTTGGTAACAAGCAATAATTTGCTTGTGGACATAAAAGTTAATTTCTGTGCCTGTAAAACTGAAGTTATTAAGGGAATTGTATGAATATTCCTACTTAGTCACCAGTATAGTAAATTGATCACAGACAATATATATTTAGGAAGGTATAAGATGCTAATGGAGGTATAATAATTTAAGTTAAGCCAGGAAATTGCTACATACTTTTTATAAATACTAATTATCAAGAATGCTACAACTATTACAATAAAGAGCACAGCACACCCAGCACCTGCCAGTGTTCCTGGAGATATACTAGATTCTTCATGGTCAGCATGTACTAATTGATCACCTCTCTGAAGTTTTGGTTTCAGTGTCGTTGGAATATCATCGATGTTTACATACACTACCTCTAATGAAAGAATCAAAATTAAGTTATCATATTATTATACAGTCTGTATATATAGGCCACTCAAGGCAACCTGAAAATCTGGCCTTTATCACCAGTTGTCCTTTATATACAAGTTAAAATTATATGCACTATTCTTTAATGCCCGTTATAGACAGTGATTTGTCATACAGAGGTGCCCTTTAAGACAGGTGTGACTGTATATGACTTGTAAGTAGACTATTTGACTAATACCGTCTTTCTATGATAACTCTGCATTAATCATTATATGTCACGGGTTCAAGTAGGTACATGTAGGTGTGATTGTGCAGTAACTAAATGATCATCTATCTATATGTATTTATCTATCACCATTATAGTTAATGAGTTTTACTTCTAACCATGGCATTAACTTTGTCTATGCTTCAACTGTGGTAAGGTTGACTCTTTACCTCTTTACTACATTTGTATTTTTACAATTATATAGAACAAGTGTGTCTCAAACAGTGACGTATTTTCTCATATTGCTCAGCTTTCCACGATAAAACATCATATTGCACACATGTGATCTATTTTTAGGAATAGGTGAAATCCCATGTTATTTATGTTCTGTTCCAAATTTATTAGCCAATCGTTTTATACTTTCTCTGTGACATTGTCGTCAATACACAGACAGAATCAAGATGTTGCTAGAAGACTACATGTATGCTGTGGAGAAAAGAGTAGATATTTAGAAGATCAGGACAGAGACTAAAATTTGTAATATGAAATAAAATAAAATAAAACAATTACAGCACTTCATTGAGTGTGATATGATGTTTTATGGAACACTTATATATTTAAAGCAATGGCCTTGATCAGTACTGCTTTTAAATGTTCCATAAAACATCTGATCATATATGCATAGATATCTTGAATTTGATTAGTCTAAAGAACGTCACATGACATTTGACATTCCGTTCGATCAATCGTTGGATGTTAGGTCCCATGGTTATATCAACCGCACGCGAGAAAACCTCCATGGAAATTCTCTTATGAGCATCACATGCTTCTAAATCCGGTTACGTCCCTTGGTACACAACAACATGGCGGTGAACGAAAGGTTTGTTTGCCAGACAGACGAGGAAATAAACTGCTTGCTGGACGAAAAGGATTCTAGAACAAATAATTGTGGCACTGTGTAGGATATTCGGATCGTCTCCCTTCGAAAGTTTATGCCACCCTCGGGGAAGACAATCTGTCATATCACACTCTTACAAGGTTGATAATTGTATAATATTGCACTCAATGCAGTGCTATAATGGTATAATATTACATTTACCTGCATCATTAATTTCTTTGTCTTTAACCCATTGTGGATCAGCTGACTTTTTATCTGTGAAGCAAATAATAAATTATCTTCTTGTTGTTTTGACCTGTACTTACTGAATACATATGAGCAATTTCTGAGAATGCTGAAGAATTTTCTACAGGGACATACAGTAGTTAAACTGTGTCCTGTGTAGTGGCCATCTTGAATTTTAGATAGGCATCAAAACATAATATGTACATGTATTATTGTACTTGATAGAACATTCGAGCACATTTGGTTTTCAGAGAACTATAATTTTATCATTACTCTTTCATTAAGTTGGTCCTATTTTAAACAGGGGTTGTCATGGTCGTGATTGTGTGGTAGTTGTATTTACAACTACCTGTGCAATCAGTGTCCATCACCACTTAAGTTTCGAGTTCGAACTCCATTCATGGCGAGGTGTGCTCGATACAACATTATGTGATAAAGTTTGTCAGTAACATGCGGTAGGCCTGTGGTTTTCTCCAGATACTCCAGTGTCCTCTGCCAATAAAACTGACTGCCACAATATAACTGAAATATTGCTTAAAGTGGTGTTAAACACCATAAATGATAAAACCAAACCTATTCTAAACTATGTCCATTGGTTGCTTCCTTTTTCGAATTGAGACTTTCATAAAAACACAAATTGTTTACATGTGAAGACTGTCATCTTGGATTACCAATTACTACAAAAACACAAACATTGT
Source organism: Gigantidas platifrons (assembly GCA_002080005.1). Taxonomy (NCBI): domain Eukaryota; kingdom Metazoa; phylum Mollusca; class Bivalvia; order Mytilida; family Modiolidae; genus Gigantidas; species Gigantidas platifrons. Next base: position 14,788 of record MJUT01031433.1, read on the forward strand.
GGGAGCCATCTAAGGAAGATTCATTGCTTGTTTGGCTTTAATTTTCAGTCAGGTTTCAGACAAATAAAACCTCATTTTCGTAGAGGATCATCTAAAGTGCACTCCTAGCAAGTAACAATTCCATTGACGAAGACTGATAGTAGCCATTGGCTGTCAGCAATCCCAGTTAAAAAAATAAAGAATTGAATTAAGCAAATATATATATATACTAATTAGTCAGAGATAAATGTAGGATAAAATTTTGACAAATCCCACTAATGCATTCTTTGTTATTTTTTGGTAAAAAAATGGTGCATCTAAAACACAGATAACGAGTCCAGGACTCACCTAGACAAGTCTCAGGTATCTCTGTAAAGTTCATGTACATAAACGGTCAGATTGAGTTGTATCAGATGGTTATGAAGCGTTGTGTTTTGACATACAATGCAATTTAATCAGATTGATCACATGTTACACACAACTTTAAAGGGGGAGTGCCCAATTTAGGTCTAACTTGGCTTTTCACAGTTCAAAAGGTGAAAAAAAAAAGATGAATGGTTTACAGACAATGGATGGAAAGTACCTATATTAATTGCTTGCATTGTCAGGAGAGATAAACTTAATACATTTGTACATGTAATTTTAGACTTACTTATACATGTTCCATTGGGAGCCTCAATAAATCCATCACAGCACACTTTAACAGTGGAGTAATAATATTGAGTTACATTACTATTTTTATCACATATTTGTTTTCTGAAAAGAAAAAGAATATTATTAGTATTGAAATATATATGTACATATATCCAGAACTGCCACTGAAGTATTGCAGAGGTTTAATTTGTAGCCAAGTTCTATATATTAATTTGTGTCTAAGTGTAATGTAAGTGTAATGATTAAGCAAGTCATGGTGGCGACCGTAAAACTTGATGACTTCAACGTAACCAATATGAACTTTTAGTTGAATAGCTTCCTTGTTAGCAGTAACCCTCTATCAAGGCAATCAGGATAAGAACCACAAGCTCTGGAATATCGGAGATACATGTATATACTACATATGCTGAATGAATAACATGATTAATCTTTTTAAACTTTCATTGTTTAAGTTTTCTTTTTATAATGGTTAACAGGATTATTGGACAATATTCTTATTTCAAGTTATAATGATTTAATTGGTGTTGTGATCCACGGTTTATTTTTGGAATTATAATAACCTTCATCAGAGAAAGTAAAAACAAAAATAAAGCTGTTTTGTCTTAAAACTAGAGGCTCCCAGGAGCCTGTAATCGCTCACCTGGTTTTCAATTTGACATCTAAAGTTGATAGAAAATGGGGTTGTTACACATAATTTTGAAAGTAGGCCACCCAAAGATCATTTCAACTCAAATTTCTGAGCAAAAGATTTTGATGTGATTTTTATCTCATAATATTCCTAAACGGAATAAACTGGCCGAAAAAATCTCACAGAAAAACCCAGAATATATGTTAAACTACTCATTGCCATGTAGCGGCAGTTAAAATTTGAGTTCATTTTGATTTAAAATAAAGCAGCAATGGACAACTAAAGAAATTTCTATTTTTAGTAACAGCAGCCATTTTGAATGGAGGACAGGGCTGTCGGACATAATTTTGAAATGGGACTACCCAAGGACTATCCCAGCCAAATTTGGTTTAATTTGGTTCAGCGGTTTCAGAGAAGAAGATTTAAATGTGATCTTTTATCAAAATATGCTTAATTTGCATAATCGGTATATATTAGCTGAAAGAAAAATTTCTCAGAAAAACCCGGACTATATGTTAAACTACTCATTGTCATGTAGCTGCAGTTAAAATATGAGCTCATTTTAATTTATAATAAAGCAACAATGGACAATTGAAGAAATTTCTATTTTTAGTAACAGCCATCTTGAATGGAGGGTGGGGCTGTCGGACACAATTTTGAAATGGGACTACCCTAGGACTATCCCAGCCAAATTTGGTTTGATTTGGTTCAGCGGTTTCAGAGGAGAAGATTTAAATGTGATCTATTATCAAAATATTCCTAATTTGCATAATCGGTATAAATCAGCTGAAAGAAAAATTTGACAGAAAAACCTGGAATATATGTCAAACTACTCATTGCCATGTAGCTGCAGTTAAAATTTGAGCTCATTTTGGTTTATACTAAAGCAGCAATGGACAATTGAAGAAATTTCTATTTTTAGTAACAGCAGCCATCTTGAATGGAGGGCGGGGCTGTTGGACACAATTTTGAAAGAGACCCACCTAAGAGCCATCCCTCGAGAGGTTTGGTGTAATTTGGTTCAGCGGTTTCAGAGAAGAAGACTTAAATGTGATCTTTTATCAAAATATGCCTAATTTGCATAATCGGTATAAATTGGGTGAAAGAAAAATTTGACAGTAAAACCCGGAATATATGTTAAATTACTCCTTGCCATGTAGCTGCAGTTAAAATTTGAGCTCATTTTAACTTATACTAAAGCAGCAATGGACAATTGAAGAAATTTCTATTCTTTGTAACAGCAGCCATCTTGAATGGAGGGCGGGGCTGTCGGACACCATTTTAAAAGGGACCCATGCAGGGACCATCCCTGCCAGGTTTGGTTTAATTTGGTGCAGTGGTTTCAGAGGAGAAGATTTAAATGTGAAAGTTTACGACGTACGATGGATGCCAAGTGATGGCAAAAGCTCACGTATGGCCTTTGGCCAGGTGAGCTAAAAAATCATCATACAGGATGAGATAATAACTTCAAAGGTTATAAAGGTAATTATCAATTGCTTATCAATAAAAACAATTCCTGATTAACTTTATCAGATTAAATTCAATTTAAACAAATTAAGCAGTATTTTATTTAAATTTACACCTTATATATGAACATAACAATAAACTAAATGTGGGAATTTTTTTTTTTAATCCTCCTTTTTAATAGGAGTGAGTTTTGTTCATTAAGATATCTTTAATATCACCATCAATATAAAAAAATGTAATGAGATTGTATGATTATTTCATTATGGGGGCTTTTTGTCTAGGGGCTTTTGTACTGTTCCCACAATTTATATAATTTACCAAATGCTCTCTTTTCCCACTTTGTTCGCTGATTATTATTTATGCTACAGTTTTTTGTAAGATTTCTGATATTTTAACATTTAGGAAGTCACACACTCATTTTTAATCTGTGTATATGTGAGCCAAAATAAGTTCCTGTGAAAAAAGTTTCCCCAGAAATAATTTCCTGTGATATAAGTTCTGGTAGAACATTTTTCACAGGAAAATTATATTATATAAGTTCCACTGATGTGAAATTTGTTCCTGTAAATTACCTGGTGAAATAAATTCCAGAGTTGTGAAAAAAGTTCCCTCATTTCTTACCTGGTGAAATAAGTTCCATAACTGTGAAATAGATTCCACTGATGCATGAAAATCATGAATTGTGTTCATTAGTAAGTTTTAAAGGTCACACTCTTGTTAATTTTCTGAGTTGAACACAATTGTAAAAGAGAAATGGATCCTGAAGAGTATGAAAAAATATTTGGCTATTTAAGCAATAAAAAGTATCCAAATGACACAAAAGAATCAGAAAAAATGTACTTAACATACAAGTATGTGTGTTTTTGATTGTTATTAAATTAAACAAGATTCCAACATGTAGCCATGTGTCCCCCGCCGCAATAGAAAGAGGTGTAATGT
>MJUT01031433.1:31942-42446 GCA_002080005.1 Gigantidas platifrons
TTTTGAAATGCTCACAGAAAAAAAAATGCTTCAAAGATTTGCAAAATTCACACAATTTGCTTGTAACAATTTTGGTAACAAGCAATAATTTGCTTGTGGACATAAAAGTTAATTTCTGTGCCTGTAAAACTGAAGTTATTAAGGGAATTGTATGAATATTCCTACTTAGTCACCAGTATAGTAAATTGATCACAGACAATATATATTTAGGAAGGTATAAGATGCTAATGGAGGTATAATAATTTAAGTTAAGCCAGGAAATTGCTACATACTTTTTATAAATACTAATTATCAAGAATGCTACAACTATTACAATAAAGAGCACAGCACACCCAGCACCTGCCAGTGTTCCTGGAGATATACTAGATTCTTCATGGTCAGCATGTACTAATTGATCACCTCTCTGAAGTTTTGGTTTCAGTGTCGTTGGAATATCATCGATGTTTACATACACTACCTCTAATGAAAGAATCAAAATTAAGTTATCATATTATTATATAGTCTGTATATATAGGCCACTCAAGGCAACCTGAAAATCTGGCCTTTATCACCAGTTGTCCTTTATATACAAGTTAAAATTATATGCACTATTCTTTAATGCCCGTTATAGACAGTGATTTGTCATACAGAGGTGCCCTTTAAGACAGGTGTGACTCAGGGCTTTCAATAGAAGCCGGTAGCCGGCGATTTTCGCCGTTTATTTAGAGAAAGACCGCCGGCTATTTTGTTGGGGAAAAAAATGAAATTGTATTTCAATCATGTCAATTGTTGTCATGTTTCGATAATAAATCTATACTTACGGCGCTTTATTTATATATTTCTTTTGCTTCCTGGAATAACAGTTACTGTTTAATACACATTTTTTCATTGGTCGAGAGATTAGTTCAGGACTAGTACTGTATCCCAGAGATTCCCAAACAAATTCGGTCCGGAAAACATTGGTTTCCACCGGACCGACTATCCAGTATAAAATACAGGGTTTGTTGTATAATAGAGCCCTGTTTGATCTCCAATTTGGCCATAATTTATTTTGATTAAAACTAAAGTGAAATGCCAGAGCAGATCAAAACTCTTTTCTTGTATCATTTCTCCATGCTTTGATGAAGTTCAAGGACATTGACAAAACTAAAGTCGCAATCTCAGAAACGCTTTAATTAACGAAAATATCAATATTTGAAATTATAAGTACAATGCCTTCCCGGGAAAGACGTTCGAAAGAAAATGCAAAGAAAAACAAAAGTTTGACATCGTATTTTTCAACTTCACAAGGTGATATAAAAAATGAGTTATTTCCCTTTGTTATATATATATACTTGAAACAAACCAAAATTAACAAAATCTAAATATGCCATTTACAATATTTTATTATCAAACACAATAAAACCACTTAAGTTTAATCTGAAATAAAAACCTGTCTACTTAAACTGAAACAAAGACAATATTTAGCAACAACCAGTTCTATACATTACCTGTAGTAATAACACACATGTGTAAATAGATATCCATCACGTTTGGACCACCAAGTATACAACTTGTACTTATATTTGAGTTGCACTATATGCACCTTATTTACACCAACAAAATCGAATAATTAAAAATTTCGGATAAAAGGTGAAAATAAACCAGTATGGCTGTATCCAATAATACAGATAATTTGAAAAAAATTTAGTTATACCAGTGTTGTTGACAATACTGGTATAAATTGATCCATAATTTGCATAAGATCAATTATATCAAATTTTGTTCAAATGAACCCCAGATTAACAGCTATATCATGGTACTTTATACAGCAACTCATGAAATATTTTAAGTAAAAATGTCGGCGCATTTCTCCACCTACTTTTTGGAAATAGCCTGCTACTTCAAAACTTATTGAAAGCCCTGGTGACTGTATATGACTTGTAAGTAGACTATTTGACTAATACCGTCTTTCTATGATAACTCTGCATTAATCATTATATGTCACGGGTTCAAGTAGGTACATGTAGGTGTGATTGTGCAGTAACTAAATGATCATCTATCTATATGTATTTATCTATCACCATTATAGTTAATGAGTTTTACTTCTAACCATGGCATTAACTTTGTCTATGCTTCAACTGTGGTAAGGTTGACTCTTTACCTCTTTACTACATTTGTATTTTTACAATTATATAGAACAAGTGTGTCTCAAACCGGGCCGGTATTTAGATCATATGAGTTTGTTTTTTTTCGATACAAACATTATCACGGTGCATAGCCATAACGGATTCTTTTGGATGAAACGGATTCTTTTGGATGAAACGGATTCTTTCGGAATCGCGGAACGGATCATTTCGAAGAAGTGGACGTATGTGCTCTGATTATTTCTCTGTTTTACAACTAAAAATTTCCTAAATCTGTCAGGGAATGGTACGACGGAACTTCTCAAGTATCCATTTTATTAAGTGATTTGTGCGGGGAAGTTAAAGCTGTCGTTTTCGTTGACTTTTAACGAACAAACGCAATTTTTTTCCCAACAATTCGTCGTTGAGCATGTTGTTTTCACTGATACAAAATAACTTAATGACACATCTGGTTCAAATGTCGCTTTTTAGATATAAAATTGATAATTTGAAAGTGTTAACTTGCTATCGGATGTAATTTTGCATAAGTACTATTATATTTAACAAAAATGTAAATACACTTGAGAAACGGACACTTAATGATCACTGCACCGGATTCTTTAGGATGTTATTGATCAATTGAGTACAGGTGTTCATTTCTTTTTAGAGCAATGAATTCCACACCGTAAAACCGCATTGTATCATTTTGATCAACTGCCGATTGATATGATCAAAATTGGTTGTTTACAACAAGAGAAGTGGATCAGCAGGGTTAAGACTAGATACGATAACGTAATCCCTCATTCCGCTTGTGCTCCATTTAGAGTTACGAATCGATCCCATTCAACGTATGGGAGCAGCACCCGGAGTGATTAACACCGGGCGGTTTTTTGTTCTAATTCCGTTGTAAGTGGTTGGAAAAATTAACGGGGGTGAAAGATAAATATATTTAGGTAAACCTTGAGGTGTTAAGTAAACGCTGCATCAATCCATGGTAGACTTATATCCATCTGAAAATTTGAATGCATGAAATCTTCTTTCTGTCCGACATTTTGTTTACAAGTTGCTATTTCACGTGCACATGCCTCGTTTTGGAGATATCCTTATTTAGATGTCGGTTGTAAACATTGTAGTAAAATTTTTCCATATTTGGCATTCAAATCCACATACATAGATTGATTTGTGGGTGTAAAGGATGATTATATGTTTCTTTATGAAAACTATTATTTGTTTTCTTATTAATATCATTGACATTTCGGTGGACTTTTAACCACATTTTTACAAATAATCATGTCAAAATTTAACGTTATGAACTTTCATCATTTATTTTACAAAACTTCGTACTTCCCAAGTTATGATTCAACATCAATATTAAAGCTTTATCCATTACCTTCTGCTTCTGCTTCTGCCATATGATTGCCTCCTTCATCATATTGAAGATTATGCAATTTTGATTTTTGTGCGGCATGCCCAGTGAATAGTGTGGCCAAAATTTAAATCAGTTTCATTTAGATGATAATAAATAATAAAAGAATTGAATTTACAATTAAAAACTATATACAGTTGTCACTGTCTGGACTATAGGGACACGATGCTTGCCGCTTAAGGCCTCAGGTGTGTCCATCTCAACAATGTATGGTGCTAGTAGGTTCCAGTCTCGTACTGTTCTTGGAAAGAATGACATTTTCCTGGTGTCAATACGAGACGATGGTATCTGGAATGACCTGTTGTGAGCTTGTCTGGTTTTTCGGCCTGGTGGAATAAGCCTATTTTCCTTGTTGATGGCTACAAGTTCTCTGTCGATTTTATACAGCATCACAAGTCTAGCGTCCTTTCTTCTGTTTTGCAAGTGGTCTCCATTTTAGATATATTTCTGTGATTGTTTGCTACATATCTAGCCGCTCTTATCTGTACTGCCTCCACCTTGTTTATATCAGTTTGTGTATATTGGGTCCCAGACTGTACTAGCATATTCCACTAGTGGACGTACAAGAGTGAAATAGGCTTGTTCTTTTATCCTGATTGATGGGATTTTCAGGTTTCTGCACAGGAAGCCAAGAGTTTTATTCGCTTTCATGGTTATAGACTTTATGTGCTGGTCCCATTGTAATTTGTTTGTGAATGTGAGTCCTAAATATTTGGCAGATGTAACTAACTCTAGCGTATGCCCGTGGAGTTCGTATTTGGCATCAATTGTTTTCTTTTTGTTGGTTGCATTTATCAGGGTGGAATTTCATGGACCATTCATTTTCCCATTGTCCCAGCTTATCTAGATCTTTTTGTAGAGTTTCAGCATCGTTGTTCTGATGTATGAAACATTATCCCAATTTCAACAGTTTTTGTGTAATTCACTCTTATTCAACGGCACGTGTGACAAAAATGATCCGATCAACGTTCGATGCATGATACGTTCAAAAGCAGACTTTGTTTCAGTGATAATTTTTATATTCCTGACTTTGTACAGATATTTTCAATTGAAAATGGTGTGGTAAACCAAGTTTTACAGTGCAAAATCTGGCTAATCGCCATCACGCTATATTTGTTTTGCCTCAATTCAATACAATTCATTTCAACCCCATGTTATCCTACCTAAGCTCCAACCGAATGTAAAAGATTTACGTTAATGCACAAACAATTAATTGTTGACTGCCATAACTCATAAAATAAGTTTATGCCAACTAAAAGTTTTGAATACTTTAAAATAAATAAGCGCTTGGAAATGGCAGTTTTGCCATCTTAATCGAATCACAAAATACAGCTTTTGATTATAGCATAATTTTAACGCTGCTTTTGACCGTATCATTAAGTGAAATGCATCGGACGTTGATCGGATCATTTTTGTCTTGCATGCAGTTGAATAAGAGTGAATTACACACAAACTGTCTGCTTCTCTTTGGTTTATGTAGCCATAAACTGGAACGCTTTCTTCTCTTTCTGTAAAGAAAAAGAGAATAATCATGAAGTGTCCGGTGCCATTATGATCCGAAAGTAGTCCGGTGCCAGAAATGACCAAATCATAAAAAATCCGTTACCTGCGTATTTGGTTAAGGTTTTTTTTTCTGTTAAATTAATTGATGTTATAATTAAAAATAAGTCCCCATGTAAAGAAAATGTATTATGAATCAGCTATGTATATATATTTTTTAGAAATAAAGCGTAAATAAGTAACAAACTATCGATATGAAAAATACGATGTCAACTGGTGTTGTTTTGTGCGCACTTTGTAGAATATATGAGAGGAATTTATACAGCTGTAAAGGAAAAGTGGTTTGTCGGTAAACTTAGAAGTTCCGTGGAATAGTTAGATTGTTTTAATTACCTTTCCTGTTCCATCACTATCGTCTCATTCGCATTGTCATCCATTTCATGTTGAAAAAAAATCCGAAATGATCCGTTTCTTGGTCCGAAAGAATCCGTTTCATCCAAAAGAATCCGTTATGGCTATGCACCGTGATTATATCATAAACTTTTATTGAGTTTTACAAATTACATTTATCATAATTATTATTACTTTAAACAAAACACCATCACCTCATGAAAAGTAATCAGTTTTTTTTAACTATAATGCAATTTTAATTGTTTACCTGAATCACATTTTCGCATGAATGCCCAGAGTGACACTTGCTGCTAAAAGGAACGCCGGAATGCATGCTTTGTTCATGCATGTTCCCTTGCATTTACATCTTTTGCTTGCAAGAGAAAAACTTGCTTGTTTTGCAGCAGCATGCAGAGAAATTTCTTCTTTTTTCCAATGCGAAGTTTCAACTTTACGTGTCAAAAGTTCCATATCACCCATATCATAACATGAATTTAACACACCAAATTCACATGATAATTTGTACAAACTTGCATCTTTATCAATAATATCATCAACCCTACACAATAATCATGGTAGATCACCAGATTCCCTATCAACAATAGGTATACTTACGGTTAAAAACTACCTTTTTCAATTTTTCACACGAAATACCCCAAAAATTTAAGTGCGCCCTCCCCAACTTGAAATCCTGGATCCTCCCCTGATCTGTCTTATCCTGTCGTGAATTGTAATTTGTCCGTTGTCTGTTTTCACGCATCTTCGCTAGCCAAGGGTTACGATTCGGGTCCCCCTTATCTTCACCCTTGGCGGATCTAGAATACATTTTGAAATTCGCACGCAATGCCACCTGGTGGTTTGTCGAAGTTGCGCCCCTTAGATAGTCGTCATCGCCAGCCAATCAGAATCGTTTTGTTATACGTATGTTGGAGAGTTGAAAATTGCAGCGCCCAGTGAAGAAAAACATTTGTGATAAATTTAATTTGGAAGCACTTCTGTCAAACAAGTGAAACGTTTCAAAGCTTGGGCAGACGGGAAAGATGTTTTCATTGGAACCAAAACGGGAAGTTTACATTTCGTCGATAACATGTGCTCCGTGTAAAACGTCTTCTGATTGGATACGTGTCCTGGTAGCCGTAACCAATGAAATATTAAAGCGCGAATCCTCAAAATGTATTCTAGATCCGCCAAGGGTGAAGAGAAGGGGGACCCGAATCGTAACCCTTGGCTAGCGAAGATGGTTTTCACGGTACAGTTTCTGTCGTCAGGACATGTAAGTTTGTAATAGATTAAATTAGACTTATTTCTAAATTGTACAATTGCGATAATTAACTTTTTTAATATATTTTAGATTCGAATAACGTTGATCTGTAAAATATTTTTAAGCCTCGATAATCTCTTAAAACTAGGCACACCGTACGCGTACGGTCCGACCGTATAGGTATTTTGAAAAAAATACAGTCCGGACCGTACGCGTACGGTCCAAATACGCGTATGGTCTGGAACAGTTATATTACACTTTGCTACATTAACCTCGAGTAGCGACAGCGGATAGAGGGCGCTGAATTATTCGAGTTAATCAATGTGGTCATAACTTATTATTCCCTACAATTTTTAAGTAATGGTGATACGAAATAAGTGTTCCAATAGGAATCAGGACAACTCACCCCACTGCCAACTCGCCCCCCTTTTCAACCAACTCGCCCCTAGTAAAAATAATATTTCCAACTCGCCCCCTTGTGAAGTGTGGTAGACTGACTTGAAAAATATCTATTTAAGTGTTCCCCATAGGTTGTCGGAAAGGTATTTCTAACTTTTACTGTTTTTATATTATCAACCGGTAGATCAAAGCTAATTTGATTGTTACCAGATACAGAATTAAAGACAATTAATGCAATGTAATTATCACAACAATTAAGATTGTTGTTGCATGTGAACTACAAAATGTGTCAGTATTGTTTTCCCATTTATTTTAATCACAGTATAGGGGTCGATTTCACAAAAAATCGTAAGTCTAAGATCAGTCGTAAGTGTGAATTTCAACCAATCAAAAGCTTGGAAATCACACTTACGATAACACTTGCGATTAATCTTAGACTTACGACTTTTTGTGAAATCGACCCCTGTACGCCTGAAATCTCTTATTGACGTGTTCATCTGTAAACTGCATTACGGTTTCGGTGGAATTTGACATCTTACACTTTCACGGCAGGTAAGTTTTTCTATGTTTTCATTAAATTCTAATAACCTGTATGTCCAAAAATTTGACAGAATGCGCATGATTGATTGATGCAAGGACTCCATCTTTGATTTTTTAATGTATTAGCCATATAGCGTCATATTTACCATTTTAACAGGTTCTTTTGAACAAGGATAACATAAAATTGTCCCGTTTGACCCTTTATCCTTGAATAATATTCCCGATAATTGTGTTGGTAATGTCAATAGAAATGAACACAGTTTATGCAAAATTACAGATATGAATACCTCAGCATTGCTAAATAAATAGACATTTTAAAATACAAATTTAGCACATCAATCGGGTTACAGACCGTTTTCAAACGCGACGTCAAACAGACATACACAGCTACATCAAACAGCCGACAGCACATTCATTTTTTCAATCCAATTTTTTAGTAGGAAAAATTATGTTTTCTTTATCGCTTCTTTGTAAAAAGAATGCCTCTCGCATCCAAAACTATCCGTGCAAATTCAGTCTAAATTGGAAGTCATTTAGGCATAAACAATGTAATTTTTACCTTTTCTGATAGCAAGGATTTATATAGTAGGACTACTATATAAATCCTTGCTGATAGTAAAAACAAATGTTTGATACGTATACTCCATTCTGAATGTGTTGCGTTATTTTATCCAAAGAAACTTTAGCGTCCGTTAGAGTAATGAATCATGTACATTCTGTAACATTTTTACACAGATACATTGTATCTGTCGATAATAAATTCCGAAAAGCTTGCCTGCTTTGAAAGCGAGGGCAGTCGATTTCCACCGAAACCGTAATGCAGTTTACAGAAGAGCACGTCAATAAGAGATATACTGTGTTAATTTTAATTAGTCTTTGACGGACAATTAATTATCACCGACAAAGTACCATCAAACATTGTGTTTTTATAATTTTAACAATATATATCCAAGCTGTTATTACAAACAACAAGAGGTAATGTTTGTTCAAGAAAAAGAGAGATTGGTATGGTTTGTTTTTGATTTCAAAACAACGAAATTGAGAAATGTGTATGGCTTCGTATGAAAATAGTAAATAGAAAATTCGCAGTTGGCATGTATTCAGAATGTCGTCTGGTCGAACTGGTCTGGAAAGTACATATAGTAATAAATATTTAAAAACCTCTTTGTTATTGTTATTTATATGAGCCACTAATAATGTATAATAATACAAATACAGATGTCAAAGTACCAGTGGAAGTATCATCTCAACATGGAAATCGTGGGGAAAAACAAAGGAAACATGCACATTTATGACTTATGTTGTTCAGTTTGGATTCTTATTTTATGTTACATGAGAAACATACACTGAGGTAATAACTTCCTGATATCGTTAATAATTACTGCAAGTATTCATACATAGACAGACAAGCCAATTTGGAGTAAATCAGCGCCTATTGTGCTGTAAAAATACAGAAAGGAGTCTCTATTACATTCCCATCGACATCCTTCCGACATCCTAGTATAGGGAACTTGATAGTTTCCAAGTCAGTCCACCACACTTTACAAGGGGGGTGAGTTGGAAATATTTTTTTTACTGGGGGGCGAGTTGGTTGAAAAGGGGGACGAGTAGGAGGGGGCGAGTTAATTTGGATTCTTACAATACCTGTTTCTACGGCTTCACGATTGATTTCGTATTTGAAAATTGTTTCTTGTCCGCTATGACACATTTCGTAGACTCTCGCGATGGGCGGAGCCTATCCATAGAAATCAGAAATCAGAAATATTTTATTGGTTTGAAATCCATAAATAGAATTGTTACCAAAAAACAATACATACTATACAAACATTTGACATTAACTACCACACACATCCCCTCATAAATAATTATTGTAGTTCTACTAGAACTGAGAAGGTGGCACCATAAATACAAGTCCAAAATGCACTGTATGTACAGTTACAATAATACCACATCATCTCCAAAAATTATTTATTATTTAATAGTTCATTTCTAGCATTGTAGATATCATTTATACCTTTGACAATAACTCTAATAACATCATATTCACTGTAAGTATACATGAACTTAAATTTACTCTCATCAGTCATATTAACAAATGAAGGAATTATTGCACTGATTTCATCATATAATTTATCTCTTACTGCATATAAGCTTGTACATTTTACAGTGAAATGGAATTCATCTTCAACTTCTGCAAGGCACAGGGGAAATAATATATTTTCTAAAGGAGTTTTATTATGGATCTGAATGCCAAATATGGAAAACTTTTACTACGATGTTTACGGCAATCGATCCAAATAAGGATATCTCCAAAACGAGGCAAGTGCACGTGAAGTAGCAATTTGTAAAATTGTATAGAAACTCTGTACAGATAATTTAGTGTGTGGTGTCGGAACAATGGGGTGTCAGATGAGTGGGATTTCGAAAGAATGGGCTGTCGGATCAGTAGGGTGGTCGGCACAATGAGATGTCGGAAGAATGGGCTGTCGATCTGTGGGGTTGTCGGAAGAATGGCATTGACTGTGGGATCAGTGGGGATGTCGGATAACGAGATTACATCTATCCAATCACGAAATACATCTATGACTCGTGCTTTTTGTAAGTTGTGTATTTGGTTTGTCTCCCACAACCAGCAGACGTCCCTTTCAGATTGGCTGTTGTCTCCCACAACCATCAGGCACCCCTTTCAGATTGGCTGTTGTATCCCACAACCAACATGCATCCCTTTCACATTGGCTGTTGTCTCCCACAACCAGCATACGTCCCTTTCAGATTGGCTGTAGTCTCCCACAACCAGCAGACGTCCCTTTCAGATTAGCTGTAGTCTCCCACAACCAGCAGACGTCCCTTTCAGATTGGTTGTAGTCTCCCACAACCAGCAGACGTCCCTTTCAGATTGGCTGT
>MJUT01031433.1:44134-56116 GCA_002080005.1 Gigantidas platifrons
TATACTCATTAAAATAATAATAAATAATAAATGTATACAAGTGTCACATCTGCAGAAAGCACCAAGGGATGGTACCAAATGGAGATTTATTCCAACTTGTGCTTGGTGTAGAATAGACACTCAGTTTATTTGGAAGATTTGCAATAGGCATCAGGGGACGGTGCCACAAAAAGATTTTTTTCCTATGCCCACAGCAAATCATCCGAGTCTGAATTTTTATATAATAATGAACAACAGGACATAGTAAAAATTACAAAAAATTTATGAACAAACTTAAATAATGAATGCAATAAACTGAAATGGTGCAATAAACTTGATTTTAATCATTTTTTTATGTATTATATTGGACCCTTTTAATATTTCAATAACTTTATATAGATCTTTTGTATTTTAGCCAATGGAAAGGAGAAGTTAAACCTGGATTACCAGGTATGTATATGTCTAATGGACCCACATTTAGCTTTTAAAGTTTTTACCCCAAAGCCAGTACTTTTTTCACCAGAAACATGGAAAATAATAAATTATTTACTTTTTCAACATGAAGAAGAGTTTGAAGATACTGAAGTGGTAATCAGAATTGGTAAATCAAAGGACAGACAACCCAATGGCCAAAATAACAAACAACAATCTACAAAACATACACATAAAACTAAAGATCCAGTAACACGAACCCAACTAAAAACCGGGGATGAACTCAGGTGCTCCGGAAGGGTAAGCAGTTCCTGCTCCTCCAGTGGCACCCATCATGTAAATTTACAGGTGGTCTATATATAACTTGGTCTGAGATTTTGTTATAGTTTTATCAGTTAATTTCCCAAATATCACAAACCAGATTAAGATGATCAGGTACATTGTAATACATATTTTTCCAGAGTTTACAGAAGAAGAAAAGAATCATATTGGTCAGGAAATGAGTGATGTTTTAATATATCTAGTAAGACTAGCAGATAGGTGTGACATTGATCTCCCTTCAGCAGTGTTACAAAAGTTTGAACAAAACAGACAGAAATATCCTGCACATCAAGTATATGGCAAAAGTGACAAATATACTGCTTATAAATAAAATATTTCCTTTCTGTGTATAAATTTCTTGCTGTACCTCCTGTATTTTCTTCTGAAATTTGTTTCCTATGTAAACTGCTTCCACTACCTTGTTCATCATCATCTTTAGAATTTACAATCCGTTTGCTTAGTCTGACTTGAAGGGTCATATGAGCTTTTGCCATCACTTAGCATTCGTCTGTCTGTAAATTTATCACATTGCAATCTTTTCCTCTGAAAATAATTGGCCAATTGGAGCCAAATTTTGCACAAATAATGTTTAGAAGGTCCTTGACAAAATTTCTTAATTTCATTTTGATCGATAAAAAAATATGGCTGATTTAGGCATTCATGTTTCCAATTGACCAATATACAAAAAAATCATCTCTTCTGAAACTACTCTGCTGAGTTGAAACAAACTTTACAGGAATGATGTTTATAGTGTTCTCTAAAAATTATTATACCCCCCGCAACGAAGTTGTAGGGGGGTATACTGGTTTCACCATGTCCGTCCGAATCCTAGACATCTCGGAACTGACTTGGACATCTCTGTACTCGGTACTGGACAGTTCAGGACTTGGATGAGACAATTCGGTACTGACCACAATTGTTTGGTACTTATTAATTGTCAATCTTTTGGTACTAGTAGTTCTTTAATATATGACCCAAAAGTGGATGGATATGTGTTTTTGATAGTTCCAGTGTAGATCGATCCCGGAGATCGTTGTTTTTGTATTTATTTTTATTTTCATTATTTTGACCTTTGCTTCAGATCATCTGATATCCCCAATGTATGAAAGTTGGTCACCCTAACGATTCTTCAATAATTTCTATTATCATAAACATTTGATTATATTTTGTTTTGGTCTTATGTCATTTATGCACCATACAAATTTGTATAAATGTCTAAATGTAAAAAAAACATAAAACAAGTTTTTTAATTCAATCAAATTATTATTATTATTCAGTACCGAAATGTCCAGTACCGAGTACCGAAATGTCGCATATGTTCAGTACCGAGATGTCCTGATACCGTCCGTCCGTCTGTAGACAAATCCTATGTCGTACGATAACTTGAGTTGTGTTTCTTAGAATCTTTAAAAAAAAATTCAGCTGTTTACTGGCGAAGAGAGGAGGATCCCTTTCATTTTTGACGATTTTCAATTTTGTCGTTCCAGAGTTATTGGACTTGATATGACGGAAAATAGGATTTTTACTCCATGTCGTATGATAACTTGAGTAGTGTTTCTCAGAATGTTTTGAAATTTTATCAGCAGCTTACCGGTGAAGAGAAAAGGATCCCTTTCATTTTTGACGATTTTCACTTTTGCCGTTCCAGAGTTATTGGACTTGATATGACGGAAAATAGGATTTTTACCCTATGTTGTATGATCACTCAGAATGTTTTGAAATTTTATCAGCAGATTACCGGTGAAGAGAGGAGGATACCTTTCATTTTTAACAATTTTCACTTTTGCCGTTCCAGAGTTATTGGACTTGATATGACGGACAATAGGATTTTTACCCTATGTCGTATAATAACTTGAGTACTGTTTCTCAGAATGTTTTGAAATTTTATCAGCAGCTTACCGGTGAAGAGAGGAGGGTCCCTTTCATTTTTGGTCGGAACAATCAGTAATGTTTTGGTTATGGAAATAGGTTGGACAGATGTGGGGAGTGGGGGGTATATCTTGGTGAGCTGTGCTCACAGTAATACTAGTTTCATTTTGATTGCACAAAGAACATGGCTGTCCCAGGTCCTTCTTGTTTCTGACATGCCAATATACAAAAATAATGTTTCTCTCTGAAATCACTGCCAGATGGAACCAAACTTTACAGGAATGATTATAAAATTTCTTCTTTCATTTTGATTGACAAAAAACATGGCTGATATAGACATTCTTGTTTCTAATTAACCAATATAAAAACAAATGTTTTCCTCTGAAACTAGTGTGCCAGTTGGAACCAAACTTTGTAGAAATTTTGTTTGGAATGTCTTCTATATAAACAAATCGTGATTTTGTTACAGGTAGATATGATACTAGTACTCCACTCAATCACATTATGAGCCAACCAGTCTGTTCTCTTACTCCTTAATGTTGTGTACTTTGCAGAGAAGCAGCAAATACAAATTGCATAGTCTTTAGTTTGACCTGACCATTAATCGAACATACAATCTACCGCACGAAAGACAAGCATGCTAAACATTACATCACCATGGCAGTTTCGATGGATAGAAACTGCTAATCAAATTGCATTTTAAGTAACTGTGACCTTGACATTTGGTCTAGACTCTCTTGACCTACAAAGGGGCCAGGTGGCTCAATGAGTTAGGTCATTGGATCTAACAACTCATACAATTCTATCACCAATACGGCATGGGTTCGCACACAGCTTTGTAAACTAGTATTACTGTGAGCACAGCTCACTAAGATATACCCCCCCCCCCACATCTGTCCAACCTATTTCCATAACCAAAACATTACTGATTGTTCCGACCAAAAATGAAAGGGACCCTCCTCTATTACCCAGCCAATGATTATTTAGTAAGTTTCACCAGATTCCATCATACATTACTAAAATTTTCCTATCACATTGTATAAAATATAAGGCCCCTAACTCTGGAACAATAAAAGTGAATATCATCATGGGGACCGTAGCTCTGAATGTTCCCTGGGGAATATAGTGTTGATGTCACTATTCCGAATGTTTTTTACAGGGGTAAAATTATTCGTAGTTCTATAATTTGTCCGCGAAAAAAAAGGAAAAAATAGCAGGACCATTCAGAACCACGGTTGCGCAGCTAGCGGTAGGGGTTCATGTTTGCTCAGTCTTTAGCTCTCTTTGGTATTTTTTTTTTATTCTTCCATCCATGGCGGTGATATTTGTCCTTGATATCTTCAAATGTTTTATGCAAAATGTCACCGTGTCTGCCATGATTCACATGGTCTGCCTTATTGGCACATCTTGTGTAATTACGCTGTCTACATCAAAAGATGATAGTGTTACAGTAAAGAAAACACTTGAGGGTATCCGATTGTAAAAGTCTGAATCACGCAATCGTTTAATGGTACAAAATTAAGTGCTGCAAGTCAAGCATCTTCTGGATAAACAATAATTGAAAGCTGTATTACGGTACCGGACACGAAAAAAATCCGGATTTTGAAAACGTCAGAGTACACGTTTATTATATCGGAGGTCGGATTAAGGGTCTGAAAATCGGAGAAACTCCGCTGAAATCGTGGTTGTTGGCATCCTTGCAGTTTCCAAAGGGATCCCCCTCTCTTCACAATTAAGTCACTAATAAAATTTTAAAAGATTTTGAGAAACACTTACTCAAGTTGTTGTACGACATATAGGGTAAAATACCCTACTTTCCGTCATATCAAGTCCAATAATTCTGGAACGGCAAAAGTGAAAATCGTCAAAAATGAAAGGGATCCTCCTCTCTTCACCGGTAAGCTGCTGATAAAATTTCAAAACATTCTGAGAATCACTACTTACGACATAGGGTAAAAATCCTATTTTCCGTCATATCAAGTCCAATAACTCTGGAACGGCAAAAGTGAAAATCGTCAAAAATGAAAAGGATCCTCCTCTCTTCACCAGTAAACAGCTGATACAATTTTAAAAGATTCTAGGAAACACAACTCAAGTTATCGTACGACATAGGATTTGTCTAGACGGACAGACATGGTGAAACCAGTATACCCCCCTACAATTTCGTTGCGGGGGGTATTATTACAAAAAGGGTGCACTCGACTTGCAGCCGCAAGTGATAAAGTTTACCAGTTGCTTGCCCAGGGTCGGTGGTTCTCTCCGGGTATTCCGGCTTCCTCCACCACTAAAACTGGTCGCCATGATATAGCTGAAATATTGCTGAAAGTGGCAATAAACACCAAAATTCAAAATTCTTTACCTACAAACATCCACCTCAAATCTGAGCGGTATAACTTGCTGTTGAAGGATCAGTACTAAGTTTTATTAACTAAGTATAATGTCCAGAAACCTAAAGTTTAAACAGCTGTACCAAATACTCATCCTTCATCTAATAACCTTTAACTTTGTTATATCTAACAGGATAATAAGACGTGGCAAATAATTCAATCATAAAAATAGTTTATTTGTACATTTAATATTTAATTAATACAAATGTAACTACAATGTACATTGTACATGTAGTTTTATCAACAATAACGTGTATATTTTGTATGTAGTTGTTTTGAAAACCTCATTAGAGCTTGCATTTTAATTGTTTAATAATAAATATTGACTTTAATTAATACAAATCAGAGATTATCTCAACAATTAGGTATAATGCCAAATAAGAGTAGGATGTGTTTGTTAAGATGCCAAACAATTGTTTCATAGTTTAATTTTTAAATGACACTGGTTACCATTATGTAATTCTGATTTGGTAATTAAATTCAAGGATGCATTCCAAGTTTGTTCAGATGGCATGTTGATGTTAGAGAAGAAAAGTTTAAATATATATAGTGTAACCTGTCTAAACCAAACACCGAAAAAAACAGAATCCTATATAAACCATTTTATAATAAACAGAATCCTATATAAACCATTTTATAATAAAGTCCAAATGAAGGACATCTGTTAATTTAACCTGTATAAACTAAACACCTATCTATTAAGAGCACAAATGTTGGTCCCAGTGAAGTTTGGTTTAGACAGGTTTCACTGTGTATGACTAGGATAATGGACAGACAAATGTATGCTGGTCTAATATCATGGGACTAAGGAACAATAGAATACTGTAATGAATCCACACACCTTTAGGATTTCAATGAACAGTCTGAGACAGAGATGTCATAGGTTTAAATATTTAATTTCTCTGTAAATTAATATTATTTTCCACTGCGTGAAATAACCATAAGTTTGTGACGCAGTGTTTTCAACTGTGGCCACACCAAATGGTAATACCTTTGAACAGATGTGGTATTTATTTCATTTTCAAAATATTAATTGAAGGGTTAGGGGTTACCATGTTTAATGTCACTTTCTATAATATTTCAGTTATATTGTCGTGTAGTACTTCAATAATAAGAAATATATATAAACAAATTGAATATAATTAACAGTATAACTAAACCTGACCAGTAATAATATAAAAGATTTGCTTATTTGCATGTACTTTTGGCATAATTTCTTATAATAGAAAATCTTGTTTCTTGAAAATAAGATGCTGATAGTTATATCAGTGTTAGAAACTAAGAAATAAGGGAGGTTGTCACAAGGGCAAGTAGGGGGGAAAATCAGGTCGTCCGAATTTACATCAGGTTGCCGAAAAGGGTGGCAGAGCGACCCTTCCCACCTCATTGCGAGGTGGTCATTACAGCTCAAGGGCCCCAGAAGCTCTGGGGTAAATAGTGCAAAATCCTGCATTCTGGGTGTTTCATGAGGCCTACTTTTTGGTTTGAAAAAGGTGGCTCACTCCTTGAAAAGAATGGCTTTTGGTTTTACAGTGGGAGCCAGATCAATGTTGAAAAACACCCATCAATTCAAGTTTTAGTTCCTCAAGAAATACATTTGACTTTTTAGTAACGACGGACAAAAAGCACTTGTTTGTTTTAAAAAAAAAATTAAATCAATTGTTTATTTATTTATTTTTTTTTATTCAGATTTAAGTTCCTTTTCAATTTCCATATTCACAGCCTCTTCAGATTCATCACATTCTGAANTGGATGTAGCTAACTTTTCATCAATACCAAAAGAAATAAATTAGTTATTTGCAATGGAATTTATTTCAAAATATCTAATGTATAATTTTAATTTTAGTAAAATCCAACTAAAAGGGAAGAATACACATAATGAGCAAACTAAGGTTCCATGTGATTCCTGTTATAATTAATGGTTCAGTCTGGTCAGTGGAGGTGGGGTTTTGACTTTATCAGTAGGCAGTTAACCTCAAGCTCGGTCAGAGTGATGTAACTTCTCCTGCCAATTTCATGTGTTTACTGCACAGGGTGTGCATTTTCCTGCTATATTTAGAGTTTGTGTGAAGAAATTCTATCTTTCTGGTCAAATCATTGTTGATTTGTGATTCAAGGTCAATCCTGAAGTGTTCCCATGGCACATTTGTGACTTTTATTCAAGAAAATGGGGTACCAAGTGGAAAATTACAACTTTTGGGATTTTTCCACAATAATTTTTGACACAAAATGTCGACTTTAAATTAAATTAGCTCCTGCATTGGTACCCCAAGAGGCTTGGTTTTGGTATATGTTGTTCTTATACCTATTATCTGCAAAACCATGTCTCAGATTTCTGATAAAATTAATAGAACAAATTCTATACACAATTAAAGTTGATGAAATCTTATGAAGTCAGGCTGTATACACATAATGGGGCTTTAAGAGAGATTGAAACATCACAGGAAAAATCTGAGACACAGTTTTGGAGGTCATGCTGTGTTGATTAAGAAATTGTAAAAAGTTTTACTATTTGAATAAACATGAAACAGCTAATTTTGGTCAAGTGCACACATCAAGATTTTGCAACTAATTGCATAATAATTAATTATGGAATTGTTGCATAATCATAATATTATAATCAGTAGAAAGATATATCTTTCTTCTTTCAAATGGTACTTCATTTGTTAATTTTGATACAATATTAAGAAAGTTATAGCTGTTTTCAGATAGAAGATTGGAGGAAAAAAAATCTTTGTATAGGGCTACTTTAATTATATCTAAAAACAGCTACATAGAATTTTAAACAAAATATCTGAATTATTAAGTTTATTTGTTACTACAAATGGACCATTAATATAATGTCCAAGGAAAATGGTCTATTAATTTTTAATTGTGATTAACCGAGATTTTGAGCTATAAATGTTATTTATTGTATATTAGGGGTTATGGAGGAAAATCCAATTAATAGGAATTTTACCCATACAATTCTACATAAACAAAATAATATTCATCATTTTGTATAGTATTATTATACTCGTTTATATCACAAATCACATCTGGAGAGTCCTTCTTTCATCTTTCACAGAGTATTGTATAAGTTAGTACAAAGTACTTCCATCAAGCAAAACTATTCTCTGTATTGGGCAAGTCCATATCTGATGCTGTAGTATGCAAGAAGATGGGTGCGTCTGACTCGCCCTCTGAGCTATAGTTAGTCCGTCGTCGTTCTCTCATTCTTTCCATACTAGCTATCACTTCTTCTCTGTTTTGTTGATCTTCTTCTACCCAGGTCTGAAAAATGGTCATGTAAAGTACTTATCAGACGGAACAGGACAAAATATAAATATAAATAAGGCAACACTGGTGAAACAAAAAATCAAAAGGAATTAAAAATACTATCAGATATGG
Organism: Gigantidas platifrons; assembly: GCA_002080005.1. Classification (NCBI taxonomy): domain Eukaryota; kingdom Metazoa; phylum Mollusca; class Bivalvia; order Mytilida; family Modiolidae; genus Gigantidas; species Gigantidas platifrons. The sequence continues at coordinate 52,513 of MJUT01031433.1, forward strand.
ACATGAAATTTCACATAGAATTAGGAGTGAAAAAATGTACTTACAAAAGAATTCAATAATTGATGTATCTCAATCTTTCAAAGCAAGAATGAGAATATAATAATCAGCCATGGCCTATAATGTGAGATGGGATCATTCCACCCGAGGCTTCCCATAATCAAGTCAGAAACGAGGCTCGTCAAGTTTCTGATGAAAGAAAACTTGAACCCAAGGGTGGAATTGTCTTATCTCACATTATTGGCCACAACTGATTATTTTCTCACATTACTCAGCAAGTTATCAGATATTTATGTCCAAACCGAAAATGGTCGCCATTAAAGAAATATTTTACTTCTAAACTATGTAGATATGGTATTCGAAATTGTCGTATGCATTTTAGTTTTATATCGTAGATATAAAACTGTAAATAAGTAACTTGAAAGTATTAATACAGTAGTTTATAGTTTGAAGTGAGGACAAGTTAAACAGGTTTTAAAGACTTGTGGGATATAGTTAGTTTTTACAACGTTTTCACATTGTGATGTAATGTTTATCATGTTGTAACGTTAAAAATGGTCATGTGATGTTGGATGCATTTATCTCACATAGGTATCTAACATCGAATATGCCTGTCACACATGTACAATCATGTGAGAAAATTACATCATAAAGCAGGATTCATTTCTGGTAACAACAGGATATTTGAAACACAATAATGTACAGGAAATAGATATTTGTCAAATTAAAATGATGAATTTCCAAATTAAAATTTTGTGACATGCTGGAAGTTCAACGCTATAATGCTACCATAAATTCTACTCTACCTTAACTTCGTCACTAAACATTCTCAGACTATAATCTTCTTTGCTTCGGAACCTTTCTCCTTTATACAAGTATGGAGTCTGAAAAAAATATAAGATATTTATTTAGATTAATATGTCTTGTACAAATTCAAAGGGGGGCTGTGGTCGTGATCGTATGGTGGTTGGATTTATAACTACCTATGGAAACTGTCTTATCACCACACTAGTGTTGTGAGTCGAGATGCTTTTATCCGGTTACTCCAGGTAGAGGATACCAATAAAACTGACTGCCACGATATAACTGAAATATTGTTGAAAGTGGCATTAAACACAATAACCCTAACCCTATGAAGAACTTGTTTCTGTCTATTGCTTTTCTACTTTATCAACATCATATTTGCTTTGAATTAACACACACAATAAAGGCCACTATATTTTCTATATATTGGATATATTGATAGTTTTGCAAGAGTCAGTTCATGAACAAAATATACAAGCTTACACTGAAATCTGCAATCAAAACTGTTTAGATGCTGACATTTTGTATGGATCAAGCAATTCATGATGGCAACCATAGAATTCCTAAACCAACTAGATATAATGGAGATGGAATCCATCTCTGTGGACCCCGCCATAAATAACTTGTGGTAAAAAATTTGTAAGGACAGACTGATCTTAACCTCAGATTTCTTACATAACATATACCCTAGTGACAATTAATAATCACTTTAGGCATCAATGATGAAGTATCAAAATGCCACGAACAAGATGACACAGTTTGTTACGGTAAAATAACTAATTTGACCTTGAGGTCATAGTTCAAGGTCAAAGGTTGCCAACAATGGTACGCAACACATCTTCTGGAGGTGGTCTACCTACATGCCAAATATGAAAAGCCTATCTTGAACAACAAAGTTACAGCCCGGACACGATTTGTTACGGAAGCAGGGACCGATATGACCTTGAGGTCAAAATTCAAAGTCAAAGGTCACCAACAATGGTACACGACACATCATCTGGAGGTGGTCTACCTACATGCCAAATATGAAAAGCCTGTCTTGAACGACAAAAAAGTTACAACCCGGACACGATTTGCTATGGATGCACGGACCAGTTTGACCTTGAGGTCAAAGGTCACCAACAATGGTACGCGACACATCGTCTGGAGGTGGTCTACCTACATGCCAAATATGAAAAGCATGTCTTGAACGTTAAAAAAGTTACAGCCCGGACACGATTTGTTATGGATGAACGGACCAGTTTGACCTTGAGGTCAAAGTTCAAGGTCAATGGTCACCAACAATGGTAAGCGACACATCGTCTGGAGGTGGTCTACCTACATGCCAAATATGCAAAGCCTGTCTTGAACAAGAAAAAAGTTACAGCCCGTACACTATTTGTTACGGACGGACAGACTGATCACTATAGGGCGTCCGCCACAAAGTGACGGGGCCCTAATTACTGAAGTTTAGGTACATCATGTGACTTTCAAGTATATCACATGATATGATCATCATCCCCTATTAGACAAAAATCACATGACTTACAGGTATATCACATGATTTAGCTTTGTTCACAAGATGGATCACCCCTTATTAGACATAAATCACATGACTTACAGGTATATCACATGATTTAGCTTGGTTAACAAGATGGTCCCCTGTCAGTTTATTGTAGCGATATTCACACATGGCTCTCTCCTCTTCAGATATTGTTATATGTACAGTGTGTTTTGCATGATCTGAAATAAAACAATATTTGAGTGATTGTTTAATGCAAACATAGAAATTGTTCAGCTATATCATGGTGGGAACAAGTTCATTTTCAATGAGATGATAATGAGGTCCACTCTGTACTAGAGCAATGATTTTGATACACTGAAACAACAGTGTGCAGATAGACATGTCGCCCCACTCAGACACATTATCATGATTCTGAACCAACCAGTCTTTGCTCTTTACTGCTTTGTGCTTAGTACAGAAGCAACAAATACCAATTTCTAGTCTTTGGTTTGGTGCGATCAGGACTCAAACCCACAATCAACAGCACTCAAGGCTAGCACACAAACATTACACCACCGATGAACCCACAATCTACAGCACTCAAGGCTAGCACACAAACATTACACCACCGATGAACCCACAATCAACAGCACTCAAGGCTAGCACACAAACATTACACCACCGATGAACCCACAATCTACAGCACTCAAGGCTAGCACACAAACATTACACCACCGATGTGGTTTACACTATTTGTGATAATAACTGCTCGAAGAATATTAATTATAGTCATTCATTTATTTAACTTCTATGATCACTTGGGATTTAAACGAGTTGGTTTTGACAGTTTTTATATCCATGTTGAAACTATTCTTCATTGTAGATTCTCAATAGTCATGAATGTACAATATATGGCACAAAAACTGANGGCTAGCACACAAACATTACACCACCGATGAACCCACAATCTACAGCACTCAAGGCTAGCACACAAACATTACACCACCGATGTGGTTTACACTATTTGTGATAATAACTGCTCGAAGAATATTAATTATAGTCATTCATTTATTTAACTTCTATGATCACTTGGGATTTAAACGAGTTGGTTTTGACAGTTTTTATATCCATGTTGAAACTATTCTTCATTGTAGATTCTCAATAGTCATGAATGTACAATATATGGCACAAAAACTGATGAACACTACCCAGCAAACATCACAATTCATTCCAGTCCTATCCAAAAAGAGTTAAAAGAGATAAACAACCTGAATGGTATAATACAGAAGTTCAATATGCCAGACAAATGAGAGATAAATT
>MJUT01031442.1:0-47881 GCA_002080005.1 Gigantidas platifrons
ACAATAAAACCACTCTCCAGAGGAAGTGTAGGTATTTCCCCAGCGACAATTTGTACCGAAACAAAGTCTTTAATTGATGAAAATGTCTAACTCATTTTTTAATATTTAGCGTGGCAATATTTGCGGTGAACATACTGGCAACATATGTTAATCTTGAACGTGTATGGTTTCTGACGAGGTAAACATTGTTTATATAATGCAAATCTAATATATATTGAAATAAGTCATGCGTTTTGTATTCAATTGCATCACATCTTAGATAAAAAAAAACCAGAACCAGCACATTATATAAACATTTGTTTTCAAAAGGAAAAATTGTTTCCTCATTTCGATTTGACTGATTTGGTTGAACACGACGTTATCGACATGTTAATCTTTTTGTTGTTTGGTGTTCTGTGTATCTTAGGAGAGACAGAAGGTAAACTAATATTATTAAACTTACTATTTTATAGCGTTATTATTGCTTTTTCTGGTAACAACACTGACAAATTGATGATTAGAAACAAGTATTTTGCTTAAGCATATTTAAGAGTATCGATTTTGCTACTTTCTGAAATTTTGATATTTGATTTTGGAATTGTTCAGATATTGTAGTAATTTTTGTATTTCATTTTATTAATAAACATGATATAAATAATTGATTCTCAATTAACAGTTATTGCATGTACATGTCTGTATTACGATTGCTAATAGTATAAGTAACTATGATGTCCGATTACCAAAAATATGTCACGAATAACCGCACAACTGATAATTCACGAATGCGCGAAGCGCATGAGTGAATTTTCAGTGTTGTGCGGTCATGAGTGACATATTTTTGGTAATCGGACTTCGAAGTTAGTTATACTGTTTATTATATAGACTGTTATGAGCCAATACATTTGATATTTTCTTTCATCGGCATTGCATGTGTTTATTTCTTTATTGTGCATTAATATACAAATGTGTCCTTGGCTACTCGTTGACTGAAAAGTTTGTCTAATGCTTTCAAGTTTGTAAATAAATAAATTCATGCGCACATATTTCGATTATGAATATAATTTCCATGTTGTTTACTTGTAAACTTTATGACCATAGTATGCACTCGATCTTGAAAGACACAATTTTATTTATTGATATTTGATGTATGTTTCGTTTTAATTTGTATTATGTACATTTCATGTGTACCCTTGTGGGAAGAATGTTTTGTGAAAGAAGTCGGATGCATACTATTACCAATATTTGACCGTTAACAAAACCAAAACTATTTCAAATTCGATGGATTATATAATCTATAATAGCTAGGAAATGTAAATCGTTAAATGTCGGTCCAAACGGTTCAAGCGTTAAATGTGTAATTCAAACGGATTATAACGGAAGGAAAATGGACTAAAGCTCACTCACAATCGGAACCACTAAACGATAAAGGTAGCATTCTTTTATATTTTATTTTTGCTATTTGTAGTCCGGAATCATCACTTTGTCTTTTCTGACTAGACTTAGGATTGTTAAAATTAAAAGTTCCTCCGTAAATGTAAGTGTTCCCATATAAAACGAGATGACATCTTAGTGTCAGAAGTCATTGAACTAGTACTTGTGGTTGACGAAAGCTGTGAAAAATTTGGATTATTTCACAAGAATCAATAGAACGAACACTGTTATTTGGAGTTAATTTATAGCAGAAAATTGTTTAGGGGTGGTTAAAGCATTATCATACTGCTGGAAAGATTCTTTCTGCCGAGACCACATGTTTTTAGAGCATAATTCTGCCATGAAAAGTATTAAAACATGTCAATGTTTGCCAAATTTACCTGCTTCTTATTGTATCGCAATGAAATACTAGATTAAGATATCCTTTTGTTTATTTTTTTAAATCTTTATCATAAATGAAACTAACAATCTGTCAATGAAATGAAGCAAAGGGACATCACTCCATATAATATTCTACAAAAATTGTTCCGGCTCGACAAATGGCGGGAAAAATAGCGAGAGTGAAAATAAAAATGGTAATTTCACAAGTGAAATTATCGTTTTTATTTAACTCGGAAATCACGGTATTTCATCGATATCTATATAATAAAGTGTGTTATCTATAAAATATAATTCTAGATTTTTCCCTGATGATTTTTAATGCAAACAAAATGTCCAAGATGTATATGGTTTACTCTTAGTGTTATATATAATCATGCATCGCTGTTGCAAATCTGTGATCTTATCGCGATCAATTTTATTGTGAGCATTACCATTCATGCATATAGTTTAATTAATCCAATTTGGTAAGTATGTGTAAAATGTTGAATTTTGTCATGTCATTGCAGGCGTATTCTTCGATTCCGCCCATTAAACTGTATTGTAAGATTGGTTATTTTGATGACTGCTCCCTGAACTAGACGGCTTATCTTACAGTTAAATCCCTTGGCATAATTGTTCTTTTCTTTTCCAGTATAATAGTTTGCTCCTTTTCCTATGAATTTGTTGAATTTCTGTTGAATTAAAAAAAAACATTCCGTTGACATTGTTTATAGCCAATTACTGTAATACTGAAACCTAGATTAGAAAATAGCTAACTGAATTCTTTCCTCTGCCATTCCTTAGTCACAAATGACCACGGATATGTTCCACTTGTCGTAAGCACTTCCTGGTTCTTTCCTCGTAGATTACTGATCACCGGGTTCGTAACTAAATTAACACGACGGGTGTCACTAGTGGAGCAGGAACTGCTTACACATCCGGAGCACATGAGTTCATCCCCGGGTTTCTAGCGGGGTTTGTGTTACTTCATCTTTACTTTTATATGTATGTTTGGTAGATCGTTTTTTGACCTTTTGTACGTTTTTCTTTTGACCATTGTGTTGTCTGTTCTTCTTTGATATACGGATTATGATTGCCTCGTTGGTATCTTCAAACTCTTTTTTGAATCATTATCAAATTGAAGACCGTTTTGTTGAAAGCGCGATTGGTGCTACCCAGCAAAGTTTTAGATTTGGACAATTTACAAATGCACTAATGTTAGAGAAACCCGAAAGCGCAATGCAGAATAAAGAATCCAGAGATATTGGCCACATTGGGGGGAAAAGAGACAAAAAAAACAAGAAAAAAAAAACAAACAAAACAAAAAACACAAAAACAAAACAAAGCAAAACTCAGCAAAACGCAATGCAGCATAACATAGAACACTAATATGATGAACAACAGGAGGTGAGTCCAGGAATTCGGGAAGGGTGAACAGGTCCTGGTTCTTATAAAAAAATAACCCAGTATGTTACTAATGTAATAGTTTTTGTGAATACATATATAAGCAAAGCACGTTTTCAACATGTAGTGTGGATATGATGTTCTTGTGCCCACAACAAAGTTTTAGTTCTGACCCACAAGATTATAGATATGGACAATTTGCAGATTATGACTTCATCATGGTTTGAACAAATACATAACTGAAACACATTTTCAACCTGTAGTGTGAGTAGAAAATCTGCTGGAGCTCACAGTAATATTAAATCAGAATGATCTATACAAATACTTTGTAAAATCATTTTAGTATAACATGTAATAATTTAAGTTGGTCTCAAATGTATTTTGTTTTGGCTCAAATTTTTTTTTATTTGGCTCAAAGATATGCTATTTTCGCCAAAAAAAAACGGAAAACAGCGTCGACAACTAGATATGAATTAGAGTTATCAAAGCTAAGTATGAATGATTAAGAACTAGTATAGCCCCTCCAATTTTAGTTGAAGTGAGCGGAAATGTATATGTATATTAAAGGTATAGAGTTTACCTCTTTGTACGATTCTTCTATAGACTTTGGAAATGTTCAAATTAACGTGTGTGTATCTAATTGTTCTTTTAATCAAATATATTCTCACTGTAAGTGATGGTGTATTAAAAAAAAAGTTGAGTATTATTCGTTGATAATGCAACAGGCATCGTCAGCACGAATCTCTGGCAAATCTATGAAATGGAATTCCTGTTGAATTATAATATCCTTTAGTTTCAATCCACAAAGTTTCCTTATTGTGTGTTAGAATTGCTTATAGTCAAAACCACGTGACTTCACTGAGATCAATATATCCAAATGTAAATCTGTTTCATGTCGTGTGAACCAATTTGTGCAGTAATCTCCCCGAAAGAGATCAAATCTTGGGTCACGCGCATATCCTTTGCATTACTATACGGGACAACAGAATTATCTGCTGTTAAATAATTTGTGATTTGCTCTAAAAATCCGCTTTTGAGCGGATTTTTAATGTTTTGCAGTTGATTTTAGTTAAAATTAAGTGACATATTAAGTGAAAATATTTAATAAAAAAATGTTCACGATATTTTCCTTTCATATTACTTTAACATAGCAGCATTATATGATCACAGTCATCAAGATGATTAAAGGGTAGTACTAAATAAACCTATCAAATCAAAATACAATATATTATCAGCTTTTACCTTAGTGCTTGACTTTTGACTTGTTTTATATCAAATAAAATGTTTTCTTATAATCTTCTACATTTTTACATTGGCAGATTCAGCATTCCTAGTATTTATGTAAACTCTGGTGTCTTCTGATATTATTATTTGTTAAAAGGAAAGAACAATATCAGCAATACAACTAGTGTTATTAAGAGACAATTACTCCACTGTAGTAAGCAAACACAGCTATATGTGGGGACTGATATTTTACACATCCATGGAGAATATTTACATGAGGCATGGTTTTACTAATAAGGGTGAGGCCCATAAAGCTATTTTAGCCCATCCAGTATGTGTCGGAAGATGACTTTTGCGGGTTTCAACGATTTTTCTATTCAATCATGTTCTGTAACTGATGTGAGGGTGTGGCAATTTTTTATTTTTCATTTTATGAATGAATGTGTTACTCGGAAGAACAAACAAATTGTTATCATAATAATCACATGGTCATGTTTCTATCTATCTTACATGGTTTCTATTCTGTGAAAAACGTCATATATTTGCGTAACAAAAACCACTTGTAGAATAGAGAAATACAGTTCTAACTTCTAGCAGAAGGAAAGAATTATCTTTATCTATAGCAATGAATCAGTTCAGAATAACTGTTTATCCGACTTGATTTAGTTTGAAAATACCAAACCTGGTAATCAAAAGCCATAAATCGAAGAAGGACATACAATACAATGGCTAAAAGAAAAAATACAAAAAGACAAACAACGATCAATTGTTGGTGTTGTCATCCGTCAACCACCTGAGAACATGAACCGAACAAATAATTTCGATCAATACTTATAAATGAATTCAAACTTTTTTGTGATGATATTGAAAAATATATTTATTTTTTTCAAAATAAGGCAAATAATCGGAACTACATTTAAATAACCCCAAAGGTGTCCCATTTAAAAGAAAATCGCCTGATGACAACGCACGCGACGCATTGGGAACGACGTCTATTTTCAAACATAGGGTAAATTATTAAAACCATATAAGTGTATAAGTATAAAGTCATTCGTTTTCCAATCCTTTGATTATGTGTTTATATATTATGCGTATGACTTCTATTTTTTACATTAAATTCTTAAAACCAGGTCGGTTCTAGATCTTTTAACACCATGTCACCACGTTTTATTAGAATCTCTAAATGTTTACTTTGGTAGATGCACAATTCCTAATAATTCTTGTATTGTAAAATTTGCATTGCCAAAAACAGATCTAATATACTCTCTTTAGTTTCTGCGCAAAATTAACATAGTAATGTTTCCTCTAAGCCACACTTGAAAAGAAAACATTTTGTAGTTGTAATTATATGGGATAGTTTGAACTGAAAGTTCTGATGCTTGGTGTTTTTAGCAGGACTAAAACTGGAAGAATAAATATACCTGAATCATATATTTGTAATGCTAATTCCTGTGTCACTTGTTTTGCGACCTGAAAGGATATTTGTTTATATCTTCTAAATACAATTTATAAAAAATATTTGCATGTTTTTTTGTTTTTTGTTTTTTGTTTTTGTTTTTGTTTTTGTTTTTGTTTGTTTTATTTTGTTTTGTTTTTTTGCTTTGCGGGTGTCTTCTTTATTCCGATCTTTTGTAATGTCTGTCCTTCGATTTTCATCGGTAATGGCTTCTAATTACCACTTTGGTATCTCAAGCTTTTCTTCTTACATTTAATTTTAATTTGTAGCTTTCTATATAAGTTAACGTAAGAAAACAAGCGTCGGGTCAAATCAAAGATTACAAATTGGAATTTGTTGTTTCTCTGCTAACCGTACAGCAGTAAGAAAAAAGAGCACGCATTGGTTTGCTCGGAATCCAAATAAAGTGTCCGCGTGGAGCTCGCGTACGTTTATTTCAGTGAGCTAGAACTATAAAAATCAAACTCAGCATGCTTGTCTAGTCCAAATCGGTCATCATCACCATCGCATCAGAATGTAACTTGTTTTCGCCATGATACTGGAATATGTAACTTGTTCTCGCCATGATACTGGAATATGTAACTTGTTCTCGCCATGATACTGGAATATGTAACTTATTCTCGCCATGATACTGGAATATGTAACTTGTTCTCGCCATGATACTGGAATATGTAACTTGTTCTCGCCATGATACTGGAATATGTAACTTGTTCTCGCCATGATACTGGAATATGTAACTTGTTCTCGCCATGATACTGGAATATGCTAATTTGACGTTACACAATAATCACTCACTCACTCAATTAGCATGAATCTTCTCATATACATTGTAGAAAGCTAGTAATCTTTTACCCCTCCCCCCCCCCCCCAAATATAAAAAGTAATCTTATAAATCCCTAATAGTTATGTGATCAATAACGACATGTGTCGACCCTATATATAACCTGTGGATAATAAGAGTATATATAGGGTTGACACATGTAAGTTGTTGTTAGTATGAGATTGTATGAATAAGGACACGAATAAGTTAAATTAAGTAAACAAAGATGAAAAATAAAGAATTTTTTTTTAAATAAATGCAATGTTTGTTAACAGAAAGTTAAAAAGGGTAGTAGAAAACAAGGGGGGATAATTCTGTGCCATGAGTGCCTGTGTGGTTGGCAAGATAGGGTCGTCAGTAAGTATGGTTTACTTAGGAAAATCAGTCAGTGTATACCAATGATAACCAGTGAAGCGATATTTATTACGCTTCTAGTATACACATTTGATATTTTCTGTTTAGGATAAAAAAAAGGGAGATTTATAATTTTATGAATATATTGTGAAAACCAAGGCATGTCAAGGTTGACAAAGTATTATAAAACGTGTTTTTTAATCAAGATTGTGCAGTTAAATCGTTCATGTTGAACAATTCTTCATTGTATATTACAAATAAATTGCATTATATTTATACAGTTGTAAGTCGCTTAGCAGCTGTCATGTTGATGTGCCGTCAGTTCACACAAAGAAATGGTGATTGTTGGTTAAAATTTAAACACTATTTTACCAGTGAGATATTTAATACAAAACATCGTGACAATATATCGTTTGGCTCAATAACAGTCTAAAAATGATTTAATTAAGTCAGGATTTTTAACTGCAACATAACATTTTAAAAAAAAACCTCTCCATTCTGAAAATTCATTTATTGTTTATTTATTAACAATGTATTTGATTTCAAAATTTATTTTAAATTGAATATTGTTTTTGCAATTTTGGAAAGGTATTTGATGAGGTAATTCTAAAAAAAAACTTCTGAAATTTATATCAGAAAAAATGTTCATATGTTGTACAGGTTTGCTTGGAAAATGATTAATTTAAGAAACAAGATTTGTCCAATACGTGATCAACCATTAAAATATGGAGGGGTGCAATTGTAACATTTGTCTTATTGCAACAATTGTCATGTCTAGGTCCTATGTGGTGAACTCATGGGGATGGGGGTGTTGTGTTGGGATAAATACACCTATCTCTATGGTTTACCCTTGGAAGAGAGAAGGTGTGATAGTGGGGTGGTGGGTGGTAATGTCGTCTTGGAATCATTACGAATGACTTGCAGTTAAAAAGTGGAATTGAGAATGGATGGAATTGTCACACACATATACTGTAAGAATTTAGCCAACTGACGGTTAGGGTTAAGGCGTTCTCAAAGTGGGCGCTCTTCTGGAATAAATGAACTTGTCTTTGTTGTCAAACATTGGGAGGGAGTGAGCCAGTGCTGGATTAACCCTTAGGTAAAATAAGCACAAGGTAATTTTTTTTTATCAACCATATATTAGGCTACAAAATACACAAAAATGTAGGAAAGATTAAATAAAGCACTAATAAATGTTATAGGGCTTATATAAATATCCAACAAAAAAAAACAGATATTTAAACGATTTTAATATAAGAGAATACTGATTTTAATGTGAGGTATTTGACAATTATGTTGAGTCTTGGCATCAAGGGGTCGTGTTAGTTTTTACATTATGTCAGAGGAAGGTGCAGGGGCACTAAGGGTGGCATGTGCTTAGGGCATACATTTGGTTTAATCCGGCCCCGATTGCGTGTATTCTTTATTAGTTAGAAAACAAGTAAGTAAGGGTTGCGTAAGTCCACGTATACCAGACACCAGGTTTTAAATATATTTATACTTACCGTCTCTTTAAACAAACAATCAAAATTTATTTCAGTACTAAGCGTTTTGTAATATTGAAACAAAAGAATCGGCCCGTATTGGATATAATAAATTACGGGTTTCTTTTTTCCGCACGAGTACTCAGATAAAGGCTCAAGTAAACTTCTTTTGTTTCAATAGTAATATATCTAATTTTGTACAATATAAGAGTGTTCTTTGTAAGAAAATTGTATGACATTTAATCCAACTACAACTTTAAAATTGATTTATTAATTTATATATAGTGTGCATAAAAAAATGTCAGGTATTAAAGGTAATCAAATATATACCCCTATACACCCGTAAACCCTGATATTCTTTGTTTATTGCTATAGTAAAATATAAAACAGTAATTTATAAGAATAATTTTATTATTATCTTAAATAAAAAACAAACCAATTTAAATTTAATAAATTAAAGTTAAAAATATAGATCGTATTATTGTCAATCGAGTGCGACTTTATTAAAAATCGCTCGACCGTTGAAGGTCAAACAATAACAAGGAACTGTTGTACACTTAGGGATTGGTCGCAAATTTTGTGTGGTTCATGAAGAAATAAACTCAATCAGGCTGTACGCACCGTAGCGGGTTACACAGGTGTGTGTACAACCTGATTTAGGTTATTTCGAATGAACCGAACAAATAATTTCGGTCAATCCTTATAAATTAATTCAAACTTTTTTTGTTATGATAATGAAAAATATATTTATTTTTTTTCAAAATAAGGCAAATAATCGGAAATAAATTTAAATAACCCCAAAGGTGCTTTATTTAAAGAAAATCCCCTGATGACAACGGCACGCGACGCCTTGAGAACGACGTCTATTTTTGATTCCGTTCATTGACAAATAACCTCACTTTCTAAACCAATCAAAACACGCATAAAATGACATGTGACTCTAAAATTAATTTATATGAAATTTGATGTACATATTTGATGTGGAAACCTATTACGCTCTTCAATTTTGATTTACAAAGTTTGCATCGGTGATGGAAAGAAAGACTGGTCATTTAGGATATATAAACATATTTTTGTAGTCATTCATTCATACGCCGATATTCGAACACATCTTGCACAATAATATTGTATCAAATTCGACGCGACATTTTGACATTTTAAGCTAAAACACACATGTGCCTTTCTATCTTTAGCAGATGAAATTTTATGAGCATTTTATTATAGAGAAAATATATCAAATATTGATTATGAGTTTTTCTTCTTCTTTCATTTGAATTGGTCAATTATAAACATAAATCAAGAATCTACGCACGAGTGTATGTTTTTTGTTTTGTTTGTTTGTTTGTTTTTTGTTTTTTTTTTTTGCTGATGATCCAAGCTGCTGGAAATTTTATTGTAACTGTTTTGTTTAAAAGCGAGTTTAAATAATTTCCCCATTTATTATGACTAGGTTAAAGGTATTAAAGATATAAATTACTATACAACTCTCTTGTTAGTACAGCGGCCTGTATCCTCGTCCTCTATTAGCGGGCTGTAATTGATATTAGTGGCCGCATTTACAAAATATTTGCTGGGGGTATTGTTGTACAAATAATTTAACCATAATTTTCCCATTTAAATTTCTCAAGATACAATCTACCATATGCACATTCCTGATATATCCTCCATAATGCGTACACAATTATAGCAACATGTGAATTTTCGTTTTGCTATAAGCTATCTTCTGGTTGTTTTAAAGCACGTAATAAGAAAATTATACTCAAATTATTACACTGTGCCTTTACACTGAACAGTTAGCAACCAATCAAAGAATACTATCGAATCAAAAGGCCCCGAAAGATAAAATAAAATAAAAACAAGTTGTACTGTCTTACCTGTACCTGTATCTTTCGTTCCCGTTGGTTTTTATTTACACCATTAATAAACAAAATCTTAACATTTTTCAATAAAAAAAAACACTTTTTAAAATATTATTTAATTTACAAGACTTGAACAAATGTACTTGCTATAAACCATTGAATGCTGAAACCAATAGATATGACTATGATTATGTATTTGAATTTTAGAACCCATAGCAACAAACTGCATTACAGAATTGTAATGTATTTATTAGGAAAATATTACAGTTTCAATAAGACATTTCACAAATACAACAATTACAAATAATGTAGTTGTTATCAGGAAGACCAGACTTTTAATGTAGACTATAATGAACAAATGTTAAAAATATATCCTTCCAAACAGTGTCAGTGTAACTATGTGAAAAACGTCATAGATTTCTGTGACCGAGACAAAACAGTACACAGAATAAATTAGAACCGTTTTAGTAGAAGGTAAGTTATATCGTTATTTAATACAATGATTTAGTCAGTAAAGAGACATTGTTGTTACTGTGGGTGCATTTATTTACTTGTTTATCTATTATTTATTTTTTATCAATTTGTTTTAAATCGTGAGTCAGATCGGTAAATCCTGTGCTGTTTTACTTCCTGATAGATACATGCCCTACCAAAACGTTGAATCTGATACAAGGTACTCTAAGCGATTTACATCGGACGAAATAGAAACATAACATGATATATAGGTGATATAGGTAAATATTCCAAGATTACATTGTCAGAAAAAACAAACAAATGAACAATAAGTAAAAAATACTGGGCATGAAATACAGCATATCCCAAACATAAATAACCATTAAAAGAGAGTTTAACAAACTTACTATGAAACCAGAGCTCTGCTATAAAACTGTAAAGACAAAACAATATTAAATTACTTCACTTGGGGCTTCTAAGCATGTGTTACTGGACGTCTGGAATGAATATATAGACGAATAATGAATTAATATACTAAAATAGAACAAAATGATAGTCAAGGGGTTAGGATTAGGGTGTTTAACGCCACTTTCAGTATTAACTTAACACTAAACAGTTTTTCAGTTATTTCATTTAAATGATACTGCAGAAAATTTGTTACAGCAAAAACTAGATATGTGATAGTGATAACATAACAGCCGTAATCACAACTGAAACGACAACAAAACACATAGACCCTCTGTATGCAATAGATGTAGATGTTTCTTATCATTTTCTGTTGT
Organism: Gigantidas platifrons; assembly: GCA_002080005.1. Taxonomy (NCBI): domain Eukaryota; kingdom Metazoa; phylum Mollusca; class Bivalvia; order Mytilida; family Modiolidae; genus Gigantidas; species Gigantidas platifrons. The sequence continues at coordinate 11,607 of MJUT01031442.1, forward strand.
TGCTATTTGTTCTAACAATTCTATGTTAATTAAGATGGGGGCAACTTTTGAAATGACTAATAGAAAATGATTTACAAAGCATGATTATATAATCATGTTGGAATCTTACCTTTGAATTGCACAATAAAATGGAGAACCATAAAACTACATCAACCTGTACCAATCCATGATAATAATCTGTCATTTTAATGTGTGTTAGTGGTATCGATGTTTCCTCTCTTTCTTCTATTTTTCTAATGGAATTTGAAAAATGTCCGACAATGTGATCATGATATTGTTTGTTTTTCAATTTATTACAAACTAACTCAGTCAGTGAGATGTTGATGAACTTTTAACAAATGAGCGAACATGAAGTACTATATCAAGTACATGTATGTGTCTTTGTACCTTTCATTACTATCAGATATTACAAGTTTCTATGATTCAATAAATAACTACACTGACATCTAATCAACTATAGGGTAAATTATTAAAACCATATAAGTGTATAAGTATAAAGTCACTCGTTCTCCAATCCTCTGATTGTGTGTTTATATATTATGCGTACGACTTCTATTTTTTTTACATTAAATTATTAAAACCAGGATGGTTTTAAATCTTTTAACACCATGTCAAACATAGTTATAAATTATTAAAAATGTAGCATCAAAGTCATTTGTAAATTAAAAAAAAAACCAATATATTGGTTATATGTTAATTCTGCAAAACATTATTATGTTCAGTTGTAAATTCTAAAAATCAGTATCAAGTCCAGTTGTAAATTATCTACAGCCATTATCAGGTTCAGTTGTAAATTATTTACAACCATTATCAAGTTCAGTTGTAAATTATCCACACCCATTATTAAGTTCAGTTGTAAATTATCCACACCCATTATCAAGTTCAGTTGTAAATTATCCACAACCATTATCAAGTTCAGTTGTAAATTATCCACAACCATTATCAAGTTCAGTTGTAAATTATCCACAACCATTATCAAGTTCAGTTGTAAATTATCCACACCCATTATCAAGTTCAGTTGTAAATTATCCACAACCATTATCAAGTTCAGTTGTAAATTATCCACACCCATTATCAAGTTCAGTTGTAAATTATCCACAACCAGTATCAAAATCAGTTGTAAATTATCAAGCAAAGTATCAATTTCAGCTATAAATTACCAAGCCAGTATAAAGTTCAGTTGTAAATTAGCAATGCCATACTCAAGTCGGCATGTTTATCTTAGCAATATTTCAATATGTATTTCAAATATTTTGAGTTCACATAGCAGCATTATATGGTCACCGTCATCAAGAAAAGAGGACCCACGTGGCTCAATGAGTTAGGTAGTTGGACTACCTAACACCTCATACAAGCCTATCACCAATACGGCGTGGGTTCGCGCCCGGCTTTGTAAGTTACAAAAAGGGTGCACTCGACTCGCAGCCGCAAGTGATAAAGCTTACCAGTTGCTTGCCCATGGTCGGTGGTTCTCTCCGGGTACTCCGGCTTCTTCCATCACTAAAACTGGCCGCCATGATATAGCTGAAATATTACTGAAAGTGGCGTTAAACACAATAAATCAAATCAAATCATCAATAAGATTAAAGGGTAGCACTAATATAAACCTATCATATCAAAATACAATAAATTACAAGCTTTTATCATGGTGCTTAAAATAAAATGTTTTCTTAGAATCTTCTAAATGTTTACTTTGGTAGATGCAGCATTCCTAATAATTATGTAAACTCTGACCTCTTCTGGTATTGTAATTTGTAAAGAAAAAAACACAATATCAGCAGTGAAACCAGTTCTATTAAGAGAGTTACTCCATTGTATTAGGTTAACTCAGTTATATGTGAAGATTTGTATTTTACTCATCCGTGGAGAATATGTCAAGTGGTATGATTTTACTAATAAGGGAGAGGCCCATAAAGCTACCTTAGCCAATACAGGGAAGAGGGTGATCACGCGTGTATTGGGGTCTAACTTTTACCTGTTTTATAACTGTTGTCACGGTGTGGTACATTTTATGAATGAATTTGCTACAAGGATGAACCAACAAATTGCTATCGTAATAAATACATGTTCATGTAACAATCTTTCAGGGTTTTTAGTCTGTGAAAAATCGTCATACATTTGTGTAGCAAAACCACATGCAGAATAAAGAAAAACAGTTTCAATAGAAGGTACGGATTATGTTTATTTATAATAAAGAAGCAATTCAGAAAGAAACATTGATGTTATTTATTTTGTTGTTTATTTATTTATTTATATATTTTAAGTCAACAGGTATAGTAAAATATGTAAACCCGTTAATGTTTACTTCCTTGTAAGAACACACATAACCGTTCTGTCATATACTAGGTACTATGGTACTGTGACCAATGAGTCTTCAAGTTGCTATCGACGAACATAGAAATAATGTAGGGTTGTCCATATTGGACAATAACCGGTACGTTTATCCAGCTTGATCTAGTTTGAAGATACCAAAGGGGTAATCAAAGGCTGTAAATCAATTGTTGTCCATCAACCACCTGAGAACATGGCGACACCAAACATAATCTAAGATTACTCTTCACAAAGTCATATACAATGTTTCAACATATTAAAGCAACAGGTAAGACATTCGACATTGTCTTAACAATCTCTGAATGTAACAATCAATTAAGATGATGATGTGCCGATATTTTATACGATATTTTTATTAAAAATTGCACAGTCATGATTTATTTACAATGAAAGACAAAAGTACAGACAATGATCATTAACATAAAAAGAAAATATACTTTTTCTTTATATTTCCAATTTACGGTTATCCAAGTCATGGTGGCGACCGTAAAACTTTAGAAGTAATGACTTCAACTTGATTACTAGGAACCCATGGTATCCTAGCTTCCTTGTCAGCAGCATCCCTCTATCAATGAAATTATTATAGGAACCACAAAATTTACAAAATTAAATGTTGTGAAGGCTGTAACCTTAAAAACATGCATTCCAAGATTAATCATATCTATAAAAAAAAGTTCATAAATGTTATATCAAGGCAACGTTTTGGGTGGATGACGGTCAGGTGAGTCAATTGTAGCCCGGTGGTATAAAGCTTAGCGTTATAAAATCCAGAGCAGCAAAATGTGGTGTTCTCCGGAATTACCGGAATAGGTCATTATCTGTATCTCAGAATTACTACCATAGGTCAATATCTATATCCCAGAATTACACCCAAAGTCCATTATCTGTATCTCAGAATTACTACCATAGGTCATTCTCTGTATCTCAGAATTACTGGCATAGGTCAATATATGTATCTCAGAATTACTGCGATCGGTCATTCTCTGTATCTCAGAATTACTACCATAGGTCATTATCTCTATCTCAGAATGATTGTCATAGTTTATTATCTGTATCTCAGAATAACTGTCATAGGTTATTATCTATATCTCAGAATTACTACCATCGTTCATTCTCTGTATCTCAGAATTACTGCCATAGATCATTATCTATATCCCAGAATTATAGTCATAGGTCATTATCTGTATCTCAGAATTACAGTCATAGGTCATTATCTGTATCTCAGAATTACAGTCATAGGTCATTATCTGTATCTCAGAATTATTGTCATAGGTCATTATCTGTATCTCAGAATTACTGTCATAGGTCATTATCTGTAAGGGCCCGGGTGGCTCAATGAGTTAGGTAGTTGGATTACCTAATAACTCATGCAAGCCCACCACCAATATGGCGTGCCTTCGCGCCAGGTTTTGTAAATTACAAAAAGGGTGAACTCGACTCGCAGCCGCAAGTGATAACGTTTATCATTTTCTAGCCCGAGGTCGGTGGTTCTCTCCGGGTACTCCCACCACTAAAACTGGTTCCCATGATATAGCTGAAATATTGCTGAAAGTGGCGTTAAAACACAATAAATAAATAAATAAATAAATAAATAAATAAATAAATAAATAAATAAATAAATAAATAAATAAATAAATAAATATCTGTATCTCAGAAATACTTTCCCGGTTGTTGACTGATTTTGTCTGTTTATTGATTTATGAGTTTTGACTTTCCCTTTGGAAGATTGCCCTGTGTTCGGTAATTTTGTTATTACCTTCATATACTACCATAGGTCATTATTTGTATCTCATAATTACTGTCATAGGTCATTATCTGTTTCTCAGAGCCATTCTCTGTATCTCAAAATTACTGTTATATGTATCTCAGAATTCCTGTTATAGTTTATTATCTGTATCTCCGAATTACTACCATTGGTCATTATCTGTTTCTCAGAATTACTGGCATAGGTCATTATTTGTATCTCAGAATACTGTCATAGGTCATTATCTATATATATATATCTCAGAATTACTACCATAAATCATTATCTGTAAGGGTCCGGATGGCTCAATGAGCTAGTTGGATTAACTAATAATTCATACAAACCCATAACCAATACGGCGCCGCTTCGCGCAAGGCTTTGTAGGTTACAAAAAAGGGTGTACTCGACTCGCAGCCGCAAGTGATAATGCTTACCAGTTGCTTGCCCATGGTCGTGGTTCTCTCCGGGTACTTCCACCTCTAAAATTGGTTTCCATGATATAGCTGAAATATTGCTCAAAGTGGCGTTAAAACACAATAAATAAATAAATAAATAAATAAATAAATAAATAAATAAATAAATAAATAAATATCTGTATCTCAGAATTACTGTCGTAGGTTATTATCTACATCTCAGAATTACTGTAATAAGTCATAACCTGTATCTCAGAATTACTGTCAGAAGTCATAACCTATATCCCAGAATCACTACCATAGGTCATTATCTTTATCTCAGAATTACTACCACAGGTAAGTATCTGTATCTCAGAATTACTACCATCGAGCTTTATCTATATCTCAGAATTACTACCATAGGTCATTATCTCTGTCTCGGATTTATAACCATAGGTCATTATCTGTACCTCAGAATTACTACCATAGATCATTATAGGTATTTCCGGAATTACTGTCAATTCAGTCTGCCATTGAAATATGAATCAAATTTTGTTTGTAATTTGTTTATTTTTAAAGAAAAACAGAGGCAGATACAAATACACAAAATAGATATGGCATAAATACACAATTTGTCCCAGACAAAAGACATTTAATTTATAAAACCAACGTTATGCAACACTGCACTGAAACACCAAAGATAATTTCAAAATGGCAATAACTTTGTACATATATATTCTTTTTGTGTAGGGGATAAGAAATTTATGGTTATCTTTTCTATTTTAAAGCAATATTTCAGGTATTTATACCTTCATTTATGCTGAGTGTATCATCCAAACATAGATCTACATTTATATAAATAATACTTTAAAATCAAAATGACTTGATTATTAGTGTTATCAGGATCTCAATGATTTGCTATGCCCAATATAATATTAGGTGCATTTATATTCTGCATGTTAAGACCACAATTTTCTAAATTATTTACTAATGACAACCAATTTATTTTAGTGTAGGTGCATTCCCAAAGCATATCTAATATACTCTCTTTAGTTTCTGCACAGAAGATACATAGTAATGTTTCCTTTAAACCACACTTGAAAAGAAAACAGTTTGTAGCAGTAATTATATGGGATAGTTTGAACTGAAAGTGTTGATGCTTAGTGTTTTTGTAGCCCTAAAAGGAGAAGAATAGATATACCCCAATCATATACATTTGTATTCCTAATTCCTGGGCCATTTGTATTGTGACCTGAAAGACATTCGTTTATATTTTCTAAATACAATTTATAAAAATAGTTGCACTTTTCAAGTAAGAATAATTCTGATAAATGACCATTGTTTTTCACAGCACTGGAAATATATATGTAAAAATATGTGATCAATTAGCATTACCTTGTTTAATAGTTCATCAGCTTTAGGATCTACTTCTGACAAATTAACATTACCTTGTTTAATAGTTCATCAGCTTTAGTACCTACTTGTGACACATTAAAATTACCTTGTTTAATAGTTCATCAGCATTAGTACCTACTTGTGAAAAATTAACAGTACCTTGTTTAATATTTCTTCAGCTTTAGTACCTACTTGTGACAAATTAACATTACATTGTTTAATAGTTCATCAGCTTTAGCAGCTACTTGTGACAAATTAACATTACCTTGTTTAATAGATCATCAGCTTTAGGATCTTCTTGTGACAAATTAACATTACCTTGTTTAATAGTTCATCAGCTTTAGGATCTACTTGTGACAAATTAACAATACATTGTTTAATAGTTCATCAGCTTTATGATCTACTTGTGACAAATTAACATTACCTCGTTTAATAGTTCATCAGCTTTAGGATCTACTTGTGACAAATTAACATTACCTTGTTTAATAGTTCATCAGCTTTAGGATCTACTTGTGACAAATTAACGTTAGGGAATGTTGGACCAAATGGTTTTTTTCAATAAAAGGCCACTCAACAGTGGCAAAAGCCTTTTCAAAACCAACTAACATTAATAAACCAGGGATATTATCTCCTTCTAATTTATCCATCGAATCTGAGATGATTCTCATACATTCACCAATATATGTCCCTCTTAACAAACTTTTGTGTGTCTTACTTATAATATTTTGAAAAAAACAAATCAAATTATGATTTTTTTTAACTTTAGGTATGTCGTTAAATACCAGGTGTGATCCATGTACCAGAATTGACGAAAACGTTGCTGCTTCCAAGTGGTGTGTAGATTGTGAAGATGCTCTTTGCTTAACTTGTATAAAATCACACAAAGGCAGCAAAGTTTCTATGACCCATCATGTCATCGACATGGAAGTGATATCAACCTTACCTGGTGAAGTCCTGACAACACAGATAAAATGTTCAAAACATCCTGACTTTATTATGGACTTTTTTTGTAACCAACATCATGTAATTTGCTGTCGAAGCTGCATGTCAGAAGACCACCGTTCATGTGATAAAGTCATGCCACTTGAAATGGCATCTAATAACGCAAAAACATCTTCGCTTTTCCATGATATCTCTGCAGGCATGAAACACGTTCACTTAACGTTGAAAACAGCTGTGCAAAATAGGCGGGAAAATAGAGACAGGATGAAAATAGAAGGAAAAACCATCGTCACACAGATATCAGCATTCAAAGCGTCCATCATAAAGAGGCTTGATGAACTAGAAAAATTGGCCCTGTTGGAGATGCAAACAGTCAGTCAGGATTCTATTAGTCAAATGGAAAGAGAAGAATCCGAGTTAGAAAAGTCAGTTTCATTGATCGAGAAACATTTACAACAACTTGACTTTTTGACAAAGAATGGCTCCAATCAGCACGTGTTTCTTCTTCTCCACCGATTACTACCAATACTCAGTAAACAAAACAACCATTTAGAGGAGATTGTAGTTAACCTGTCAGAGGTCAGCTTAGTCTACGATCAACCAGAAAATGTGGTATCTGGAGTAAAACACTTAGGTACCATACGGTTAAAGAAAGAACCCTGTACAATTAGATTTAAACCTTTTAAACACATGGAAGCTCAAGCAATATTTGTCCAATCTAAATCTCCAAAATCGTTTAAGTTTGGTTACAGAATAGATAGAACATTTGATCAAGTATCTGGTATGGTTGTTGATAAGGAAGATAACTTGATACTGGCAGATAAATCATGTCTTCTAATGTACAGTAAAGATGGGACATATGTCAAAGAATGTAAATTAGGAGGAAAAGCATGGGATATTTCTTATCACAATAAGTCTGGAAGAATTGTCGTTGCCTTGCGAGACGAGGGTATTCAGTTTGTAGACAACTTTATTGCACACACAAAGATAACAGTCCAAAATATAAATTATTGTGCAGGTGTTACGTGGGTAGACGACAACGTTTATGTCGGTGGGTATGATAGTAATGGTAAAAGTAGGATACACATTTTAGATTCAAACGGACAACACATTAGTAGTGTTAATAGTATTGGTAGTACTGGTAGAGTATGGTACATCCATCACAGAGACAACAATATATATTATGCACACCTTAACAACGTCTACTGTATAAAGAAAGATGGATCAAACGTATTTACCTTTAGTTCCACAGACCTTAAAAGGGCAGATGGTATTGATACTGACAGACAAGGACACGTTTACGTAGTAGGATGGTCCTCGAATAACATTGTACGTCTGTCAACTGACGGACAGAACAGTGATATAATCATGAAGGAGGAGGATGGTATTAGTCATCCACTCACACTTTGTTTCAGTAGAGATTTTAAGAAACTATTTGTGTCAAATGAAGGCGGAAAACGGGTTGTCGTTTATAATTGTGAATAGTGAGGATTCGGTTATTCATTCAAGCCATCTATAATCTATACCTCCTATCAACCGATAAACATTACTTTTGTCTTTATTTGTAACTCATTGACATGATGGTCAGATGTTATGGTGTTTAATGCCACTTTCAACTGTGCATCATTTATATCGGGATGGTCAGATTTATTGGTTTACGAAATCGGAGTACCAGAGAAAAGCAACGACCTGTCGCAATTCATTGGCCATATTTATCCCATAATGTTGCATTATGATTAATGATTACAGTTCACCTTGAGCGGGATTCGAACTCACAACTTAAGTGGTGATGGGCACTGTTTTAACTGGTAATTGTGAATCCACTTACCATAAGATCACGACCACGACGACCCCTTCACTAATATGAGGTCATCATTATGTATTGTATTAGGTCATCTTATATTATAAAGATTAAACACTGTCAATTAGTATGACCGACGTTATGTTAAAACTCCCCGAGTCTTAGGTGGATATAATGTACTATGAATGAGGGTACATATAACTAGCTTAACCCCGCCACTTTTATTGAAGTTCCCGTACCAACCCAAGGCAGTAAGCGGCCATGTATATATGTTGATTGAAACCCTGTTTCTGCATTTTATGTATTAGAATTTGGAACTGTTGTGACTGTGTGGTATTTTTGCACTTGTTTTGTTTGTTTTGCTTTTGCTTTTTTTTTTTTTTTTATATATATATATTTTTTTTATTATCATATTCACATACATTGTGTTAACTATAGCAAAACAAATTTTAATTAAGTAATAGATACATGTATATATGAGAACTTTCAGTCGCGGATTATCGTTCCAATGATAATGGGAGCGCGATAATCTGTTTTGTGTTTTTGATCGTTTGTGTTTTGTTGTTTTTTTTATACCCCCGCTCCACCGGAAGGTGAGTATACTGTTTTACCTCTGTCTGTCCTTCCGTCTGTCTGTCCGTCCCAAGATATTTTTCGTCGCATTTTTCTCAGCAACTATTGATGGCAGAAATCTGATATTTGGTCACAAGCTACATATAGGTATGCCATATTGTGGGAAGCGTTTTTGGACCTGTCAGATTCCTACTTCCTTTTTGCCGACTTAGTTGGTTTTTTTAGACATAGAACATGCGGGGTAATCATAAGTGAGCATTAGCTCACATTTCATCTTGTTTTGTTTGGTTTTGTTTGGTTTTTTTTTGTTTTTTTTTTGTTGTTGCTTTTTTCACTTTATTATATCTCAATACCTCGTGTTAAAAATAACAATACAAATATTAATTAAGTAGTAGATACATGCATATATGCACATTTTTAGGCACGGATTATCGGTCAAATGATATTTAGAACACGACAATCTGTTAGTAAGAAATGATATGGATGTATTCATTTTGCACAGTTTAACTCAACACATAATATGTATATCATGCCTTATATATCAGGGCCGTCTGCAGGTTTCTGGAAAGGGGGGTGGGGGGGAGGTCTGGCAGGGGATTGTGGATTAATATTCCCAGGGACGGACCTACAATTTCAGGTTATATGGGAATATTGAAAAAGTTTCGCCGAGCGGAGCGAGGCGTGAAAATCTTGAGGGTATTTTGTGTGAAAAATCATATTTTTTTCCAATTTTAGGGGGGTGCCGGTTGTCAAAAGCACAAAGTCGCATTTGCAATGAATCATTATTAGACAAGGCATATTGTATTTATTGGATAATTGAGTTTCGAACCTTTTTTTGTGGAAAAGGGCGGGGTGCGATCGGACCCAAGCGCACTCCCTGTTCCGACGGCCATGTATATATACAACAAAATGTATGTAGAATGAAATATATCCTTGTAACGGTTGCGGATCCCTTTATGTTGGTGTATTTTTTATGTAACTTTTGAAGTTTGTGATAACAACAGCTATTCCTTGTCCCTATTATACTCGTCAGTTTTTATATACGTTTCGTTTCGTAAATTTTAACTGGCTAACTTGTCAATCGGCTTGTCTATGAAATAGACGTTTCTTCTCGACACGAATATACGGTGCAATCTTCATATTTAAACAAAGGTGTTAAATATTCACTTCAGAGAGGTACTGATATGGTTTTTTCATTCATTGTTTTTTTTTTCTCTTTCTTTTTCTTTTTCAAGTTAGCAGTTGTCAGTTTTAACACAGATTTTTGCATTCCATTTTCTTGAAATGTTGATTTCGTGAAATTTTCCTAAATTTCAGATTTGTTACTTTGAATTAAAGCCGAAGTTTGTATAAATTATCAAATTGCTATTGAGTGTGTAGATAATTTTTGGTAACTTGGATGTACTTGATTTGCTCTTTAATCAGTTATTAAAAAGTGTAGGTACCTTTAATACAAATATATGTACAGCTTTGTAATTTGCACGGTGGATTTTACATAAGGGAACAACCGTTTAACCTTTAGGGGGCGTGGCCTATGTTGTTGCCCTGAGACAACAAATATAATTTAATTTATTTTTTAGACACGAAAAATCAGGGTTTTTTCGAAATTTAATAAAAGTTCTTCGCTGAAGAAAAAAAAATAATCCAGCCACCCCCAAATTTAAGAGGTCGTTATATAAGGTTTGATCAAAGTTAAGAGGTCGTTATATAAGGTTTGCTCAACGTTAAGAGGTCGTTATATAAGGTTTGATCAAGGTTAAGAGGTCGTTATATAAGGTTTGATCAAAGTTAAGAGGTCGTTATATAAGGTTTGATCAAAGTTAAGAGGTCGTTATATAAGGTTTGATCAAAGCTAATAGGTCGTTATATAAGGTTTGATCAAAGTTAAGAGGTCGTTATATAAGGTTTGATCAAAGTTAAGAGGTCGTTTTATATGGTTTGATCAAAGTTAAGAGGTCGCTATATAAGGTTTGATCAAAGTTAAGAGGTCGTTATATAAGGTTTGATCAAAGTTAAGGGGTCGTTATATAAGGTTTGATCAAAGATAAGAGGTCGTTATATAAGGTTTGATCAAAGTTAAGAGGTCGTTATATAAGGTTTGATCAAAGTTAAAATGTCGTTATATAAGGTTTGATCAGAGCTAAGAGGTCGTTATATAAGGTTTGATCAAAGTTAAGAGGTCGCTGTATAAGGTTTGATCAAAGTTAAGAGATCGTTATATAAGGTTTGATCAAAGTTAAGAGGTCGTTATATAAGGTTTGATCAAAGTTAAGAGATCGTTATATAAGGTTTGATCAAAGTTAAGAGGTCGCTATATAAGGTTTGATCAAAGCTAATATGTCGTTATATAAGGTTTGATCAAAGCTAAGAGGTCGTTATATAAGGTTTGATCAAAGTTAAGAGGTCGTTATATAAGGTTTGATCAAAGTTAAGAGGTCGTTATATAAGGTTTGATCAAAGTTAAGAGGTCGCTATATAAGGTTTGATCAATGTTAAGAGGTCGCTATATAAGGTTTGATCAAAGTTAAGAGGTCGTTATATAAGGTTTGATAAAAGTTAAGAGGTCGTTATATAAGGTTTGATCAAAGTTAAGAGGTCGTTATATAAGGTTTGGTCAAAGATAAGAGGTCGTTATATAAGATTTGATCAAAGTTAAGAGGTCGTTATATAAGGTTTGATCAATCGTTGGCGGTGTAGTTCATAATCTACACACGGCGAGGTGTGTATTTATGTTAGCCGCGAATTTAATTCAACGGAGTGTGATATATTTAGCACTTATTTTATTAAAAACAAGCTAGAGGTTATTAGGAGACTAACTTCGTGATTAATGTTCTGTCGAGAATATGAAGGCAGTACATCACGACAGGGAGGTTACTTCACTAATAATGGTGTATACAGAAGTGCCGCTGCAATGAGTCCATTCTTACATCTTTCAAATTTATGATTGGGTGGTATAAATTTTCCCCTTCATTATATCAATGGGTGGAGATTATTTGGCATATCAATAGGCCATATTTCTATAATTTCAATAATCCAATGCAGCTTCTATTATTGCCAAAACTTTAGCGGTGGCACCAACGTACCAATTATACCTTAAGTAACACCCCGTGCACTACATGCATTGATTGCAGTATAATATATAATCATTGAGCAAGCTGGGACATAATGTATTGGATTTATTGTATTTATCATTATTGTAAATGTTTGAATTAAAATATAAATTAAGATGCATTGTGTGTGTTAAATGTAGAAAATGTCATGTTGTTCTTTAGATTATCTTTTGTCACAAATACTGAAATGTCGTACTATGAATCAATAATGGTCAGTATATACAGTGTTAGGGAGTTATCATTGTTTGTTTGTTTGTTTGTTGGTGTTTAACGCCACATTAAATAATACTTCAGTTATACCGTGGCGACTAGTTTTATTGGTGGATGAAATCGGATATATCCGGAAAAACTACCGACCTGCCGCATGTCACTGACAAACTGTATTACGTTATGTTGAATCGAATACACCTCGCCATGAACGAGATTCAAAAGCCCAACGTTGGTGGTGCTAGGGTAGATTGTACAGGTAGTTCAAAATCCAACTACCATGCGATCACGATCATGATGTCACCCGCCAGGATTTATATGCACGATGACTACGTCCTCATAAAATATGCTACTCTTGGTATAGTCACCCGTCAGTAATATTTGAAATACATTATGAACAACCATCTAACTTTTAAAATGCAACAAAAAACACTACCCCAAAAAAAAATATTGATCAATACGATTCCCACAAAGACTGGATGTGAACAAATCACAGACAGAAGAAAATCAAAGCAAAGACACAACACAATATTCGTTGGACACCACAATGCGCAAACAAACACAAATAACGTAAATAAGACATGCTCTCTCCTACAAACAACTCGAGGAAAAGACAAACCGAATATCGTTTTTATTCGGAAATCGTAACGGCCATCACAACACGGAACGCGGAACGTAAAGACAAATAATAGGAAAACACAAAAAACTCACAAGTCGAACAACTCGGATCCCACCAAAAAAAAACGGGGGTAAACGCAGGTGGCCACTTTTGGTAAACAGTTCCTGCTTCTTATATGATACCCGCCTGTGTTACTCATATACAGCCAAATCAGGTAAAATTCTTTGCAATGATGGAGAAAAGAAAGAATCTAAGTAGAACGTAAAAGATTCAATTGTCATTTGAGATATGGATATTTCGCTGTCAACCAGATTGTGATGACGACCGTAGAATATTTGTAGCGATGACTTCAACCTAGCCTTGCATTCATAGGACCGGGATTTTAGAAGTTCCAGCATGATGTCTAATTCACCCGAATTAAAGAACGGGCCTGTGCGAACAGGGACATAGTTGCTACCCATTGGAAGATCAACTGTCTATTGAAAACTACATCCAACAAACATACCAAATAGGATGTGATTGAAAAAAGTTTTTGAAAACACTTTTCCTTCAGATTTATAATTATGTTAGCTGAGAGAGAGAGAGAGAGAGAGAGAGAGAGAGAGAGAGAGAGAGAGAGAGAGAGTCAAATGTGTTAATGCTATTCTACGGGCAAAGGTACTTTGCGTTAATACACTCTAAAAAATCTATATAATTTGAAGAATCCACATCTGATTTATACCAACGTTTGGGTAGCTGATGTCACAGTCACTCTGAAGCCCGGTTTTGATTGATGATAGAATATATATTAATAGGACTTAAAACAATATGATAACATGGAAGGTGGGGGTGTACGGGGGTTATGCTAGCCCACGGACTAATACTAATGAGAAAATATTATGCGATTTTCGGCAGGGTAAGGGGTAATATTTTGCCGCTAAAAGCCCTATACAGGGTGGTACTTGAACAAATGTTATTTTAAAATGTCTCCATAACATAACTTCACACGACAGATGTACAATTTGGTTGTCAATTTATAATATGAAAAAGATATTACGTGCTTTAGGCTGAACAGAGCTAAAATCGGCAAAAATCATAATATTCCATTTTTCTGCAATCTACACTACAAAGCATGTTTTTTGATGATGTAATGGGTTTAATTTTCCGTAAATGCAATAGTTTTAATAAATTCATTATAGAAATATCATCAAAGTTGTGCAATATTTTGTCTATTGAAAGCAAAAGGCGAAACATCTCGTTTTTACGGAATTTTCCCAGGGGTAGGGATATATTTTTTTACTCCTACGATTACTGAGCTTCATAAAATATTAATAACTTGTATTCATTTGAACGATAATATAATCAGCTATCCACCAAACCCCACTTTTTATATTCTAATAGTCGTTCATAAGCTACAAGACCTAAGCAACAGTGAAGAATGAAAAAATCTGAAAATCCAGCAAAATTGTCGAAAGGATGTTGAAAAGGGCTCAAAAATGTAAGTTCATCCCAAAATATTCAATGTTAACATGTTTTTTCCTCAAAAGGACATTACAAAGGACCAAATAAAATTAGTGGGGTTCGAAGCCCATGGCCTATAATGATTTAGAAAGAATCTTCGCTGAACATTTTACGGAACCTGAATAGTAACTCGTTTTGTTAGTATGCAATTTAGGTACCCAAAAGTGAAAGTTGACATAGTCCACCTTTTTGTGGGAGAAAAAGGGGGGTGAGGAGAATGTAAATGAATGAATAAATTGCGTGTATTCTTTATCGGTTAGATAACAGGTAAATATTGTGTAAGTTCACATGTACCAGACACCAGGTTTTAAATCTATTTATACACAAACGTCTAGTACTGATATGAAAATGTCATCGTCTGTTTAATAGGACAGTGATATATAATTAAACTACTTTGCCATTTAAATTTCTCATAATAAAATAGACCATTTGCTGCACATTCCTGATTTGTTTATAAATCTATGCGTTTTTATTTTTATATCTGTTTCCAGAGGTTATTTCCCTCGAGGCGGGTAAAATGTTACCTGTTCAGTGCAAAAACATTGTAAAGGACAAATAATTTGAGTGTAATTTTATTTATAATTTGTAGATATTTAAACCTTTAAATCATTAAGAAGATAGCAAAGCAAAAATTCATAAGTTGCTATAGTTGTGTACATATTATGGAGAAGATATGTAATTTTCTTTGAACTTTGCTTGTAATCAAAGAGGACACTTTTTCCCACATTAAAGGAAAACAAATATTAAAATATTAAATATTAAAAAAAAATAGTTTATTTAATTTTAGAATCTTAGAATTTTAGAAATGTGTAAATTATCCATTATACATGTATGATAAAATGAAGAAAAAAAACAAGACTATCCAAACGTTACTAAAATATAATAGAAAAAACAGTAGAAACAGAGGCAAATTTTACATCTACATGACTGTTAACTTTATATACATCTACATGACTGCTTACTTTATATACATCCACATGACTGTTAACTTTATATACATCTACATGACTGTTAACTTTATATACATCTACATGACTGTTTACTTTATATACATCTACATGACTGCTCACTTTCCTGGATTGGCAGTCACTTCTATAGAAATTGATGACGTAAAACTAGTTTTATGTTCGCAAGTCTCCCTTGTTAGTGAAATGATGCGGTCATGCAAGTGTTTCCTACATCAGTAAAATAATACCCCTGACATTTTATCTGTCAATCAGTATAGTAGGTGGTCCCTATCTGTACCGAGTTAGTGTTAGGGCTATGGTGTTTGGTGTTAAACGCCTCTTTCAACAATATTGCAGTTATATCGTGGCGGTCATTTTTATTGGTGGGGAAAACCGGAGTACCCGGAAAAAACAACCGACCTCTCGCAAGTAACTGATAAACTTTATCACACAATGTTTATCGCGTACACATCGCCTGAGGGGGATTCGAACTCAAAACGTTATTTGTGATAGGCACTGATTGAATATGTTATAAATCCCACGACCACGACGGTCCCATATCTGTACGTGTAACGACAGTCAGTGAATGTGATGAAATAAACAAATTCAAATTGCACTCTTGAAGATCAAAAGCACATACGGCTTCGACCGAAATGTTCCGTAAACTCCTTCTGCAAATAATTGTACATGTACCTTATTACTAATTACTTGGAACTGATGAGGGATTTTCAGAAACGCGCCCTTGGCACTAAATGTGATACCTAAGTATTTATTGTAATGTAAGACAAATCTTATGTAATTGTTGCGCATTAGCTCCTGGTACACCGAGCATACCACTGTCAAAAAACGGCCCTCTAATTTGAATCCAGTCCTCTGTGCTTGATTCATCCCGCAGACTTGAAACTGAGTCACGACTCAGGAAGGCCTGAATCATGTTAATATACATTAAATACAAAAATGTATATATTAAGATTAAAAGTTCAGCTTTATAAGATGTAAGTTGGATTGTTTAGTAAGCACATTGTATCTCAAATATAAGCTTTAGAATTTTAATAGAAAATGTTTCCTAGAAAGTAGATGTTAACCTAGTTCTTTTATTATCTTATATACTTAAATGCGCTAAATATGTCTTTATATAAGTTTTATTAATATGATAATGAATGTTTTAGTACAATGAGTTTGTTGGGGTTCGTGTTAATCACGTTGATCAGTTACATGTCTCCACGTTCGTTGTTCTGTGTTGTAATGTTTTAGTACACTGAGTTTGTTGGGGTTCGTGTTAATCACGTTGATCAGTTACATGTCTCCCCACTCGTAGTTCTATGTTGTGATGTTTTAGTACAATGAGTTTGTTGGGGTTCGTGTTAATCACGTTGATCAGTTACATGTCTCCACGTTCGTAGTTCTGTGTTGTAATGTTTTAGTACAATGAGTTTGTTGTGGTTCGTGTTAATCACGTTGATCAGTTACATGTCTCCCCGCTCGTAGTTCTATGTTGTGATGTTTTAGTACAATGAGTTTGTTGGGGTTCGTGTTAATCACGTTGATCAGTTACATGTCTCCACGCTCGTAGTTCTGTGTTGTAATGTTTTAGTACAATGAGTTTGTTGTGGTTCGTGTTAATCACGTTGATCAGTTACATGTCTCCACGTTCGTAGTTCTGTGTTGTAATGTTTTAGTACAATGAGTTTGTTGTGGTTCGTGTTAATCACGTTGATCAGTTACATGTCTCCACGTTCGTAGTTCTGTGTTGTGATGTTTTAGTACAATGAGTTTGTTGGGGTTCGTGTTAATCACGTTGATCAGTTACATGTCTCAACGTTCGTAGTTCTATGTTGTGATGTTTTAGTACAATGAGTCTGTTGGGGTTCGTGTTAATAACGTTGATCAGTAACATGTCTCCACGCTCGTAGTTCTGTGTTGTAATGTTTTAGTACAATGAGTTTGTTGAGGTTCGTGTTAATCACGTTGATCAGTTATATGTCTCCACGTTCGTAGTTCTGTGTTGTAATGTTTTAGTACAATGAGTTTGTTGTGGTTCGTGTTAATCACGTTGATCAGTTATATGTCTCCCCGCTCGTAGTTCTGTGCTGCGATGTTTGCTTTGAACGTGGTCCATCATTTGTGGTGTAGAGTTACCTGTTTTATACGTTATTTATATTTATATCATTAACTAAACTGGTGTCAAATACGATTTACATATCAAATTATCTTCGTGTTGTTTAACTGTAACGTAACGGATGTAAATATTGGAGCAGGATCTACTAATGCTTTACGTGCATCTGCGTTCACACCAACTTTGATGGTGGGGTGGAGAGGGGGTGTCGTGTTGCTCAATCTTTCGTTTTCTGTGTAGCCTTTTGTAGATAGGTAATTGTTTGTATTTTGTCCTTTCTCCTTTGTCCATTGTATTCTATGTCCTTCTTCGATTTATGGCTTCTGATTTCTATTTTGCGATTTATTCCCCTAGCAATAATCTAGGATAATTTGTTCAAAGTCAGACCTGAATTTGTTCACAGTTTGTGTTAATGTATCTGGTAGATTACTTTGTGTCTGTGGTCTATATCAGGTATATGTACGTACTATGACTGATAGATGGTGAGACACGTTACTCGGCAGAGATCAACAACATTTAAAAAAAAAAACATACATAAAAATATCAAATACAACAAGGTATTTGAGAGAGAGAGAGAGAGAGAGAGAGAGAGAGAGGGAGAGAGAGAGTTTGTAATTGGAAAGACGCAATGTTGCGGTATTCATATGGATATAACCCCTTTATCATTGTAGGACGGATGTTGTCAGAAAACTTTGGTATTCAGCTGCAAGGCAAAATCGCCTGCATCGGTAGTGTAGCGGTTAGCATGATCGCCTCGAGTGCGGTAGATCTGGGTACGACCTCCGGTCAGGTCATATCAAAGCCTATGAAATTGATATTTGTTATTTCTCCACTAAGTATAGCAGTACTAAGGAGTAAGAGTAAAGACTGGTTTACTCAGAATCAGAATAATGTGTACGAGTGGAGCGACATATGTACCCTCGAACTGTTGTTTTCAATGAGCTAGCACTATAAATATATCTAGTACAATGCGGGCATCATCATTATCTCATCAAAATTAACTTGTTCTCGCGATGATACAGCTAGAAAATTGTTCATTTGACGTTCAACAATGATCACACACTCACTCCATTTTGTTGGTCACATGATCTAAAAAGGAAGTTGTAGTACAAAAATAACATTGAAACAACTGAGATACTAGCCTAGTTACATTAAATAATAATCAACCAATCAAAGAATACTCTCCAATCAAAAGTCCCCGAAAGATAAAATAAAGTAAAAACAAGTTGTACTGTCTTGCCTGTACCTGTATCTTTCATTCCTATTGGTTTTTATTTACACCATTAATAAAGAAAATCGTAGCGTTTTACAATAAAAAAAAATCACCTTTTTTTAAATTTTATTTAATTTACAAGACTTGAAAAAATGTACGTTGTTATAAAACATTGAATGCTGAAACCTTAATAATATAAATATGACTAAAATTAGTTATTTGAATTTTAGAGCCCATAGCAACAAACAGGATTTCAGAATGAAACTCTTCATTAAGAAAATATAACAATTTCAATAAGACATTTCACAAATACGACAATTACAACATTCACAATTAATGTAGTAGACACCAGGAAGACCAGATGAATGTAGACCATAATAAACAAACGTTAAAAATATATCCTTCCAAACAGTGTTGAAACTATGTGAAAAACGTCATAGATTTCTGTGACCGACACAAAACAGTACACAGAATAAATTAGAACCGTTTTAGTAGAAGGTAAGTTATATCGTTAATTAATACAATGATTTAGTCAGTAAAGAGACATTGTTGTTACTGTGAGTGTATTTATTTACTTGTTTATCTATTATTTATTTTTAATCAATTTGTTTTAAATCGTGAGTCAGATCGATAAATCCTGTACTGTTTTACTTCCTGATAGTGATAGGTACACGCCCTACCAAGACGTTGAATCTGATACAAGGTATTCTAAATGATTTATATTGTACGAAATAGAAACATAACATGATATATAGGTGATATACGTAAATATTCCAAGATTACATTGTCAGAAAAAACAAACAAATGAACAATAAGTAAAAAAATACCGGAGATGAAATACAGCATATACCAAACATCAATAAACATTAAAAGAGAGTTTAACAAACTTTCACTTGGGGCTTCTAACCATGTGTTACTTGACGTCTGGAATGAATACATAGATGAATAATGAATTAATATGCTAAAATAGAACAAAATGATAGCCAAGGGGTTAGGATTATGGTGTTTAACACCACTTTCAGTATTAACTTAGCACTAAACAGTTGGTCATTTATTTGAGTTAAATGATACTGCAGACAATTTGTTACAACAGAAACTAGATATGTGATAGTGATAACATAACAGCCGTAATCACAACTGAACCGACAACAAAACACATATAAACCCTCTGTATGCAATAAATGTAGATGTTTCTTATTATTTTATGCTGTTGCTATTTGTTCTAAAAGTTCTATGTTAATTAAGATGTGGGAAACTTTTTGAAATGGCTAATAGAAAATGATTTACAAAGCATGATTAATTAATCTTATCTTTAAATTGCACAATAAAATGGAGAACCATAAAATTACCTCAACCATGATTTTTTTCATGATAATAATCGGTAATTTTTATGTGTGTTAGTGGTATCGATGTTACCTCTATTTCTTCGATTTTTCTAATGGAATTTGAAAAATGTCCGTCAATTTATTGCAAACTTACTCAGTCAGTGAGATGTTGATGAACCTTTAGCAAATGAGCGAACATGAAGTAGTATATCAAGTACATGTATGTGTCGTTGTACCTTTCATTACTATCAGATATCAGAAGTTTCTATGATTCAATAAATAACTACATTGACATCTAGTCAAATATAGGGTAAATTATTAAAACCATATAAGTGCATAAAGTCACTCGTTTTCCAATCCTCTGATTGTGTGTTTATATATTATGCGTACGACTTCTATTTTTTACAATGAATTCTTAAAACCAGGTTGGTTCTAGATCTTTTAACACCATGTCAAAAATAGTTGTAAATTATTAAAAATGTAGCATCAAAGTTATTTGTTAATTCTAAAAACAATATAAAGGTTATACGTTAATTATGCAAAACATTATTATGTTCAGTTGTAAATTCTAAAAACCAGTATCAAGTTCAGTTGTAAATTTTCTACAACTATTATCAAGTTCAGTTGTGAATTATCCACAACCATTATCAAGTTCAGTTGTAAATTATCTACAACCATTATCAAGTTCAGTTGTAAACTATTTAAAATCAGTATCAAGTTCAGTTGTAAATTATCTACAACTATTATCAAGTTCAGTTGTGAATTATCCACAACCATGATCAAGTTCTGTTGTAAATTATCCACAACCATGATCAAGTTCAGTTGTAAATTATCCACAACCATTATCAAGTTCAGTTGTGAATTATCCACAGCCATTATCAAGTTCAGTTGTAAATTATATACAACCATTATCAAGTTCAGTTGTAAAATATTTACAACCATTATCAAGTTCAGTTGTAAATTATCCACAACCACTATTTAGTTCAGTTGTGAATTATCCACAACCATTATCAAGTTCAGTTGTAAATTATATACAACCATTATCAAGTTCAGTTGTAAACTATTTACAACCATTATCAAGTTCAGTTGTAAATTATCCACAACCATTATCAAGTTCAGTTGTAAATTATCACAACCAGTATCAATTTCAGTTATAAATTACCACCACCAGTATCAAAATCAGTTGTAAATTATCAAACACAGTATCAAGTTCAGTTGTAAATTATCAAGTCAGTATATAGTTCACTTGTAAATTATCAATGTCATTATCAAGTCGGCATGTTTATTTTATTTCCTAATAATTATGTAAACCCTGGCCTCTTCTGGTATTGTAACTTGTAAAGGAGAAAGCACAATATCAGCAATAAAACCAGTGCTATTAAGAGACAATTACTCCATTGTAGTAAGTTAGCGCAGTTATAAGTGATGATTGGTATTTCACTCATCGTGGAGAATATTTGCATGAGGTATTGCTTTACTAATAAGCGAGAAGCCCATCAAGCTAGCTTAGTCAATTCAGGGAAGAGGGCGATCACGCGTGTATTTGGGTCTAATTTTTGCCTGTTTTGTTACTGTTGTGACGGTGTGGTATTTTTTATTTTACATTTTTATGAATGCATTTGTTACAAGGATCAACCAACAAATTGCTATCATAATAAATAAATGTTCATGTATCAATCTTTCAGGGTTTTTATTCTGTGAAGAAACGTCATACATTTGTGTAGCAAAACCACGTGCAGAGTAAAGAAAAACAGTTTCAATAGAAAGTAAGAATTATCTTTATTTTTAGCAATGAATCAATTCAGAAAGAAACATTGATGTTATTTATTTTGTTTTTGTCTATTTATTTTTTTGTTTAAGTCAACAGGTATAATAAAATATATAAACCCGTTATGTTTGTACTTCCTGATGACCATCCTGTCATATACTAGGTACTATGGTACTGTGACCAATGAGTTTTCAGGTTGCTATAAACTAACATAGAAATAATGTAGGGTTGTCCATATTGGACAATAACCGGTACGTTTATCCAGCTCTAGATCTAGTTTGAAGATACCAAAAGGGTAATCAAAGGCTGTAAATCAATTGTTGTCCGTCAAACACCTGAGAACATGGCGGTACCATAAATAATCTAAGATTACTCTTCACAAAGTCATATACATTACAATGTCTCAACATATTAAAGCAACAGGTAAGACATTCGACTTTGTCTTGACAACCTCTAAATGCAAGAATCAATTAAGGTGATGATGTGCCGATGATTCAAGTTTTTATATGATATTTTTATTTAAAATTTCACTGATCTGGCAATCAGGCTTGATTTATTTAAAATGAAAGAAAAAAAAGTACACCCAATGATCATTAACATAAAGAGAAAATATACTTTTTCTTTATATTTCCAATTTACGATTAACCAACTCTTGGTGGCGAACGTAAAACTTCGCCTTAATCACCAAAAATACATGGTTCCGTAGCTTCCTTGTCAGCAGCAACCCTCTATTAATGAAATTATGATAGGAACCACAAAATTTACGAAAATAAATGTTTTGAAGGCTGTAACCTTCAAAACATTAATTCCAAGATTAATCATTAATCAT
Organism: Gigantidas platifrons; assembly: GCA_002080005.1. NCBI lineage: Eukaryota > Metazoa > Mollusca > Bivalvia > Mytilida > Modiolidae > Gigantidas > Gigantidas platifrons. Next base: position 34,419 of record MJUT01031442.1, read on the forward strand.
AAGTCCATAAATGTTATATAAAGGCAACGTTTTGGGTGGATGACGGTCAGGTGAGTTAACTGTACCCCGGTGGTATAAAACTTAGCGTTATAAAATCGAGAGCAGCAAAATGTGGTGTTCTCCAGAATTACTACCATATGTCATTATCTGTATCTCAGAATTACTACCATAGATCATTATCTATATCTCAGAATTACTACCATAGATCATTATCTATATCTCAGAATTACTACCATAGTCATTATCTATATCTCAGGATTACTACCATAGATCATTATCTATATCTCAGAATTACTTCCATAGTTCATCCTCTGTATCTCAGGATTACTACCATAGGTCATTATCTGTATCTCAGAATTACTACCATAGATCATTATCTATATCTCAGAATTACTACCATAGATCATTATCTATATCTCAGAATTACTACCATCGGTCATTATCTGTATGACATAATTACTACCATCGGTCATTATCTCTATCTCAGAATTACTGTCATAGATCATTATCTTTAAGGTCCCGGGTGGTTCAATGAGTTAGGGAGTTGGATTACCTGATAACTCAAACAAGCCCATCACCAATACGCGTAGCTTAGCGCCAGACTTTGTAAATTACTGAAAAGGGTGTACTCGACTCGCAGCCGCAAGTGATAACGTTTACCAGTTGCTTGCCCATGGTCGGTGGTTCTCTCCTGGTATTTCCACCACTAAAACTGGTTTCCATCATAGAGCTGAAATATTGCTAAGAGTGGCGTTAAAACACAATAAATAAATTTATTTATTTATTTATTTATTTATTAATAATAAATAAATACATCATTATCTCTATCTCAGAATTACTACAATAGGTCATTATTTGTGTCTCAGAATTATTTCCATAGGTCATTATCTGTTTCTCATAATTACTGTCATCGGTCATTCTCTGTATCTCAGATTTACTACCATAGGTCAGTATTTGTATCTCAGAATTATTTTCCATAGGTCATTATCTGTTTCTCATAATTACTGTCATCGGTCATTCTCTGTATCTCAGAATTACTACCATATGTCATTCTCCGTATCTCAGAATCACTACCATATGTCATTCGCTGTATCTCACAATCACTACCATAGATCATTATATGTATTTCCGGAATTACTGTAAATTCAGTGTACCATTGAGATACGATTCAAATTTCATTTTGTAATTTGTTTATTTTTAAAGAAAAGCAGAGGCAGATACAAATACAAAAAAACACATATGATATGCATATACAATTTTACCCAGACAAAAGACATTTAATTTATAAAACCAACATTAAGCAACACTGCACGGAAATTTCAAACACCAAGGACAGATTCAAATAGCAAGCACTTTTTACATATATATTCTTTTTGTGTCGGGAATAAGAAATTTTAGTTTTCTTTTCTGTTCTAATACAATAGTTCAGGTATTTTATGCCCTCCGTTTATACTGGGTTTATTACCCAAACATCTACATTTATATAAATAATACTTTAAAACCAAAATGACTTGATTATTAGTGTTACCAGAATTGCTATGCCCAATACCGGTAAAATATTAGGTGCATTCATATACTGCATGTTAAGACCACAATTTTCTAAAATATTTACTAAGGAAAACCAATTTATTTTAGTGTAAGTGCATTCCCAAAAACAGATGCAATAAACTCTCTTTAGTTTCTGCACAGAATGTATATAGTAATGTTTCCTTTAAGCCACACTTGAAAAGAAAACAGTTTGTAGCAGTAATTATATGGGATAGTTTAAACTAAAAGTTTTGATGCTTAGTGTTTTTGTAGCCCTAAAAGGGGAAGAATAGATATACCCCTAATCATCCATTTGTATTCCTAATTCCTGGGCCATTTGTTTTGTGACCTGAAAGGACATTCGTTTATATTTTCTAAATACAATTTATAAAAATATTTGCATGTTTTTTTCTCATCTTTTTTATTTGTCAACAATGTCATTTTTAATATCATGCAGCCTCCCATACTCTGAAATAAGTTTTTTTTTCATCTCTCTGTGACTGCATCCACAATACCATGATATCATAATATTCTAGAAAGTTATACTTATCATATGCTTGTTTTAAAATTCCTCAAATGAGAAAACTGTAGAGACAATGTCATTAATAAAAAGACACTATTATAACAATATGGTTCAATAATACAAAAAATGCAATTTCTATTTATTTTTAGCCTAAAACAAATGGGTGACTCAAAATGTTAATAATATCTTTTTCCTGTTCGTATTTAATTGGCAACAGTTCTGACAAATTAGGAAGAATATCTCTCCAAAATGGGTTTAGCTTATTAGAAATACTTTCCAACCCCTTCTTTTTAAGTATAATATCTTATCTCCGCCATATTCTAGTAAATAACTTAGAAGTAAAATCTTCCAAGGGGACATGTTCATGTGATCAAGAGGGTTATAACGACAAGCATTTTTCGTGCCTGAAAGATTGAATATGTGGCAATTTTAAAACGCCTTCTTCATAGTTATTTATGAAAACATTTCTTTTAATTTAATCTCATATGAATATATAGACAAATGTCTTGTATTTAATAACTTGAGCAGGAGGGTTTGATAGTACTGTGAGAATCTGCACACCAATCGGGAAGGCTAATGTTTTTATACCCACCGTTATTTGACCAATATAGGTTAAGTATCTGTTTGCCTATGAGTTTAAGACATGCTTTACCTTTTTTATTTTTTCACCAAAAGTTTCCAAAGTTTTGACTTTTTTTATAAAGATTGAAATGAATCCCCAAAAGTTAAATTTTCCAGAAGTATTCCAAACTAAATGTTTTTCAGGTAGTATTTTTTGTTTATCATTACCTTATCTTGAGTCAACCCATATGGCCTCAGCGTTATCGAGGTTTATTCGCAGTCCATCACAACCAGAGTAGCACTCAAATAAATTCAAACCCTGCTCAACAGAATTTTGTCATCACATACAATTAAGGTGGAATCATCTGCATATTGATTAAATATATATTCAAATCCATTTATTGTTACACCACACATCTGAGGATAATTTTTGACTTGGATGTTGTAACACCAGGATGAAAAGGTAGGGAGATAAATGATCCCCTCCTCTGAACCCTTCTAGTAAGAACAATTCTGATAAATTACCATCGTTTTTACAGCACTGGAAATATATATGTAAAAAGATGTGATCAATTATCATTACCTTGTTTAATAGTGCATCAACTTTAGGATCTACTTGTGACAAATTAACGTTACGGAATGTTGGACCAAAGTTTTTTTAGTAAAAGGCCACTCAACAGTGTCAGAAGCCTTTTCAAAACCAACTAACATTAATAAACCAGGGATATTATCTCCTTTTAATTATTCCATCGAATCTGAGATGATTCTCATACATTCACCAATATATCTCCCTTTTAACAAACCTTTGTGTGTCTGACTTTGTAAATTCAAATCAAATTAGGATTTTTTTAAACTTCAGGTATGTCGTTAAATACCAGGTGTAATCCATGTACCAGAATCTACGAAAACGTTCCTGCTTCCAAGTGGTGTGTAGATTGTGAAGATGCTCTTTGCATAACTTGTGTAAAATCACACAAAGGCAACAAAGTTTCTATGACCCATCACGTCATCGACATGGAAGTGATATCAACCTTACCTGATGAAGTACTGACAACACAGACAAAATGTTCAAAACATCCTGATTTTATTATGGACTTTTTCTGTAACCAACATCATGTAATTTGCTGTCGAAGCTGCATGTCAGAAGACCACCGTTCATGTGATAATGTCATGCCACTTGAAATGGCATCTAATAACGTAAAAACATCTTCGCTTTTCCATGATATCTCACAGGGCATGAAACAAGTCCACTTAACGTTGAAAACAGCTGTACGAAATAGGCGGGAAAATAGAGATAGGATGAAAATTGAAGAAAAAAACATCGTCAGACAGATATCAGCATTCAAAGCGTCCGTCATAAAGAGGCTTCATGAACTAGAAAAATCGGCCCTGTTGGATATGCAAACAGCCAGTCAGGATTCTATTAGTCAAATGGAAAGTGAAGAATCCAAGTTAGAAAAGTCAGTTTCATTGATCGAAAAACATTTACAACAACTTGACTTTTTGACAAAGAATGGCTCCAATCAGCACGTGTTTCGTCTTCTCCATCGATTGCTACCAATACTTAGTAAACAAGAGAACCATATCGAGGAGATTGTAGCTAACCTGTCAGAGGTCAGCTTAGTCTACGATCAGCCAAAAAATGTGTTATCTGTAGTAGAACACTTAGGTGCCATACGGTTAAAGAAAGAACCATGTGCAATTAGATTTAAACCTTTTAAACACATTGAAGCTCAAGAAATATCTATCCAATCTAAAACTCCTAAATCGTTTAAGTTTGGTTACAGAATAGATAGAACATTTGATCAAGTATCTGGTATGGCTGTTGATAAGGAAGATAACTTGATACTGGCAGATCAATCATTTCTTCTAATGTACAGTAAAGATGGGAAATACAAAGAATGTAAATTAGGAGGAGTATCATGGGATATGTCTTACCACAAAAAGTCTGGAAGAATTGTTGTTGCCTTGGAAGACAAGGGTATTCAGTTTGTAGACAACTTTGTTGCACACACAAAAATAAGCGTCCAAAATATAAATAAGTGTTTAGGTGTTACGTGGGTAGACGACAACGTTTATGTCAGTGGGTCTGATAGTCATGGTAAAAGTAGGATAAACATTTTAGATTCAAACGGACAACACATCAGTAGTGTTAGTAGTAGTAGTATTAGTTGTAGTTATACAGTATGGTATATTCACCACATAGACAACAATATATATTATACAGACTTTCTCGACGTCTACTGTATAAAGAAAGATGGATCAAAGGTGTTTACCTTCAGTTCCCCAGACGTCATAGGGCCATATGGTATTAATACTGACAGACAAGGAAACGTTTACGTAGTAGGGTGGTCCTCGAATAACATTGTACGTCTGTCACCTGATGGACAGAACAGTGATATAATCATGAAGGAGGAGGATGGTATTAGTCAGCCAGTCACATTTTGTTTCAGTAGAGATTTTAAAAAACTATTTGTGTCAAATGAACGTGGAAAACGGGTTGTCGTTTATAATTGTGAATATTGAGGTTTCATTTATTCATTCAAGTCATCTATAATTTATACCTAGTAAAGAACGATGGATGCTCTCAACTCCTAACAACCGATAGACATTACTTTTGTGTTTGTTTGTAGCTCACTCACATGATGGTCAGATGTTATGGTGTTCAATGCCACTTTCAACAATATATCATTTATAAAGGGATGTTCAGTTTTATTGGTTTAGGAAATCGGAGTCCAGGAGAAAAGCAACGACCTGTCGCAAGTCATTGATATATATCACATAATGTTGCATCGAGTACAGTTCACCTTGAGTGGGATTCGACCTCACAGCTATAGTGGTGATGGGCACTAATTTAACTGGTAATTGTGAATCCACCTACCATCAGATCACGACCACGGTGATCCCTTCACTGATATAAGGCCATCATTATGTATTGTATTAGGTCATCATTATATTATAAAGATTAAACAGTCAATTAGTGACCGACGTTATGTTAGAACTCCCCGAGTCTTACGTGGATATAAAGTATATACTATGAATGAAGGTACATATAACTAGCTTAACCCCTCCCCTTTTTTTTGTAATTTGATTATATCTCAATACCTGGTGTTAAAAATAACAATACAAATATTAATTAAGTAGTAGATACATGTATATATGAAAATATTTAGGCATGGATTATCGTTCAAATGATAATGAATGCACGATAATCTGTTAGTAAGAAAGGATATGGATGTATTCACTTAACACAGTATAAGTCAACACATAATATGTATATCATGCCTTATATACAACAAAATATATGTAGCATGAAATATATCTTTGTAACTCTTGCGGATACCTTGATGTTGATGTATTTTTAATGTAACTTGTTATAATTACCACAGCTACTCCTTGTCCCTATTAGAATCGTCAGTTTTTATATTCGTTTTGTAAATTTTAACTGGGTAATTTGTCAATCGGCTTGTCTATTGATTTAAGCGTTTCATCTCGATACGATTATGCCGTGCAATCTTCATATTTAAACAAACCTCAGAGAGGTGCTGACGGGGTTTTTTCATGCATTGTTTTTTTTTTTTTCAAATTAGCAGTTGTCAGTTTTAACTCTGATTTTTGCATTCAATTTTCTTGAAATTTTGATCTCAGATTTCGTGAGACTTTCCTGAATTTCAAATGTGTTACTTTGAATTAAAGTCGAAGTTTGTATAAATTATCAAGTGGCTATTGAGTGTGTAGATAATTTTTGGTAACTTAGGTGTACTTGATTTGCTCTTTAATCAGTAATTAAAAAGTGTAGGTACCTTTAATACAAATATATGTACAGCTTTGTAATTTACACTGTGGATTTTACATAAGGGAACAACCGTTTAACCTTTAGGGGGTGTGGTCTATGTTGTTGCCCTGAGACAACAAATTAAATTTTATTTATTTTTTAGACACAAACAATCGGGTTTTTTCTCGAAATTTAAAAAAATTTCTTCGCTGAATAAAAAAATTAATCCAGCCACCCTCAAAGTTAAGAGGTCGTTATATAAGGTTTGATCAAAGTTAAGAGGTCGTTATATAAATATTCTACACACGACAAGGTGTGTATTAATATTAGCCGCGAATTTAATTCAACAGAGTGTGATATGTTTAGCACTTATTTTGTTAAAACAAGCTAGAGGTTATTAGGAAACTAACTTCGGGATTAATGTTCTGTCGAGACTATGAAGGCAGTACATCACGAGAGGGGGGTTACTTCATTGATAATGGTGTATACAGAAATGCCGCTGGATTAAACTCTACTTTTTTATCTTTCACATTTTTGATTGGGTGGTATAAATTTTCCCCTTCATGATATCAATTCGTGGAGATTATTAAGATATGGTATATCAATCAACCATATTTCTACAAGCCCATGCAGCTTCTATTATTGTCAAGACAAATATTTCTATGAGTGTGGTATAATTTAACATAGCAAGGTTCAAAACTGATATATATGTGCGTTAGTTTGGATTTTAGTATAATTTGAGAATGGATATAATATATGAATAGAAATACTTTTCATGCTGATGGAATATGTATATGATGTTATGTTCTTTTCCTTCACAATTTTTCAAACTTTAGTGGTGGCACCAATGTACCAATTATGCCTTAAGTAACACCCCGTGCAATACATGCACAGATTGCAGTATAATATATAATCATTGAGCAAGCTGGGACATTATGTATTGGATTTATTTTATATGTCATTATTGTAAAATATTTAATTAAAATATATATTAAGATGTCTTGTGTATATTAAAGGTAGAAAATTGCATGTTGTTCTTTCGGGTATCTCTTGTCACAAATACTGAAATGTCGTACTATGAATCAATAATAGTAAGTATATACAGTGTAAGGGAGTTATGATTGTTTGGTGGTGTTTAACGCCACATTAAACAATATTTCAGTTATACCGTAGCAACCAGTTTTATTGGTGGAGGAAACCGGATATACCCGGAAAACTACCGACCTGCCGCATGTCACTGACGAACTTTATTACTTTATGTTGTGTCGAATACACCTCGCTATGAACGAGATTCGAAAGCCCAACGTTGGTGGTGCTAGGGAACTGATTGTACAGGTAGTTGTAAATCCAACTACCATGCGATCACGATCACGATGGCATCCGCCAGGATTTATATACACGATGACTACGTCCTCATAAAATATTCTACTCTTGGTGTAGTCACCCGACAGTAATATTTGAAATGCATTCTGAACAACCATCTAACTTTTAAAATGCAACAAAACAGTTTGGTAAAACCTGGAAAATAATACGAATATTTCATGTCAAAAATATAATCTGATTTTTGTTTCGTACAAAAAAATGTATATGGACAGAAAAACACGCAGCTCCTAAAAGTAGATACAATGGCAAATAATAAAGACAAATGACAAACAACGATTGCAAAACACTACAAAAAAATAATAAAAACAACAAAAACAAAAAAAACAAAAAAAAACAGTGCAAAAGATTGATCAATGCGAATCCCACAAATACTGGATGTGAACTAAGGTGACCCAGAAGGTCAAATAAACGTTCGAGAATACCGAAGGGGCAATCAAGAAAGGACAATTCACAGAAAGAAGAAAATTAAAGCAAAGACACAACATAATATGGGTTGGACACCACTATGCGCAAACAAACACAAATAACGTAAATAAGACATGATATCTCCTACAAACAACTCGAGGAAAAGACGAACCGAATATCGTTTTTATTCGGAAATCGTAACGGCCATCACAACACGGGACGCGGAAGGTAAAGACAAATAATAGGAAAACACAAAAAACTAAAAAAATCGAGCAACACGGACCCAACGAAAAAAAAGTGGGTGAACGCAGGTGGCCGCGAAGGGTAAGCAGTTCCTGCTTCTTATTAAATACCCGCTTGTGTTACTACTATACAGTCAAGTCCGGTAAAATTATTTGCAGTGGTAGAGGAAAGAAAACATCCATTTGAGATATGGATATTTCGTAGCGGTCAACCAGATTGTGATGACGACCGTAGAATATTTGTAGCGACGACTTCAACGTAGCCTTGTTTGAGTAGGTTTTGTGTCAGCATCTGAGCCGCTCTGTCCAGAAAATCATTGTACTCGGCATAAGCTCTAGAATAACGTATGAGTTGTGAAACGTAAACTCCATACGCTGGTGATGCTATAATAGACCCCCCTACGCTAGTGGCACCCGTCGTATTAACTCTTTTTACAAACCTGGTGATCAACCATGAATGAGGAAAGGACCAGATTGTGATTGCGACAAACGTAACCCATCCGTGCTCATCAACTGCAGGGAGATATACATAAACACTCGATATAAAGGTGCTCCAGGTATGTTGCTACATATAAATTATCAGTACACTACGTAAAATTAAAATCATCTCTTTTGTCTTTAAGTTTCGCTGTTACCCGGCCCTCACTATCATTGTCGATATGTGTGTCAATGTATGATGTAGATCTAACTATATCTGTGGTATACTTTATTTTCAAGTTAAATGGGGGCCCGGGTGGCTCAATGAGTTAGGTCGCTGGATCTAACAACTCATACAAAGCCTATCACCAATACGGCGTGGGTTCGCGCCCGGCTTTGTAAATTACAAAAATGGGTGCACTCGACTCGCAATCGCAAGTGATAAAGTTTACCAGTTGCTTGCCCATGGTCGGTGGTTCTCTCCGGGTACTCTGGCTTCCTCCACCACTAAAACTGGTCGCCATGATATAGCTGAAATATTGTTGAAAGTGGCGTTAAACACCAAAAATCAATCAATCAAAATCAAGTTAAATGGGATGGATGAGATCTACATAGTCATCAAACTTAGAATTATTCTGTGAAAAGACAGCATCTATATGATGAATCGTGCATTTACCGGGATTTTTGAAGTCCCAGCATGATATCTAATTCATACGAATAAAGGAACATGTCTGTGCGAACAGGGACATAGTTGGTACCCATTGGAATATCAACTGTCTATTGAAGACCACATCCACCAAACATACCAAATAGGATGTGATTCAAAAAGATGTTTCCTTAAGATTTTAACTCATTCTGTTAAGATTAATTTAGATCGTTCCAGAGGATCCTTTGGAACGGTATATTAACCTCACGTGACTCTAAAATCGGAGACCCCTACTTTTAAATTTAGCGTCACGTGAGGTTAATATAACGTTCCAATGGCTCCTCTGGAACGATCAAAATTAATCTTTGCAGAATGCATAAATCTTTCTTGTTACCATTAAAATTTTTTTTAAATATTGTGTAATACCAATTTATAAAATATGACCCAAAGGACATTAATAACAGTTTCATTTAATAAAACAATTACTGACTTTCATTTCGATTAATATAAGGATCTGTCGTTCCAAAATATATGATATTTACCTCGGCTTCGGCCTCGGTAAATATTATACAATTGTGGACTTTTTACGAGGTCCATATATAACATATTGACAGAGTAAAAAGTCCTTATTTTTATATTACATATGTAATGTATTGCTCGTGTCATTGAAAATAGATTATTAACATAAAATATGTTTTGCACTGTGAAGAAACCAGACGTCTTGTTTCTATTTAAAAAAATATATTGACGCTGTGTTACTATTTTTAGTAACATGGAGTCAATATACTTAAAATATTGACGCTATATGTTACTATTTTTAGTAACATAGAGTCAATATACTTAAATATTCTGTATATCACGTGACTGATTCAGCCAATGAAATTGTACGAACACCACACCAAATGTAATATCATAGATGTTGGAACGATAGATCCTTATATTAACCTCAACAAAAGTCATTATTATATGATTGAACTTTGTCTAGTTTCTAATTGGCTGAAATCAACTTGAAAAGTAATGCGTACGTACAATGTCAACCTCAAATAGCTAAAATTAGCTCATAGGTAGTGTGGACTGTAATGTCACCCCAATTTGGGCTAAAAATAGAAATATAGATTCCAAAATTCCACGGTCCAATCAAATTTTACGTCTCTCGGCAACATTGTTAATGGTAGACGTTGGGCAGACAGGGGTGTCTGGGGAATAAAGTCGGCGCTGTTTGGTGTTAATTCAAATTTAATTTAATGTCATATAATAAAACAGTTAATGACTTTCCATTTCGATGAACACAAGGATTGATCAACCCATGGAACACCATATTCACCTCTGATGCCTCGGTGAATATCGTGTTCCATGGGTTGATCAATCCTTGTATTCACCTCATCGAAAGTCATCAATTGTATATTATTACCTGTACATGACTTCCGATAATGTCTTTTCTGATTGGCTGACGTCCCTAGAAATGTTCTTTGATAAAACGTTATATTCACCTCACGCAACATAACGCGCGGTGAATATAACATTCCAACGTCTTGCACCATATACGAAACCAAAGAAAACGTCATGATAAAAGCTTATTTTAACGGTAAAATCAACATATAAAATGTGTCTTATAATAAAACAATTAATGACTTTCAATTCGATGGATACCAGGATTTATTAACCCAAGAATAATATATTTATATCGGCCATCTGGCCTCGGTAAATATAATGTTCCTGGGTTAATAATATAAAATTATTGACTTTTAATGAGGTCTACTCATGACTATACGGACCTGATCAATGATTGATTGACCGAGGCCAACGGCCAAGGTTAATCAATCATTGACCAGGTCCGTATACGTCATGAGTAGACTGAAATTAAAAGTCAATAACTGCTTTATTAAATAATAATGAATTTTGAAAAAAAAAAAATATTTCATAATTTTTTTTTTTAGAAATGTCTTTAAATTAGGAATTTTTTTTTTATTTTCTTAATTTTGAATTTTTTTAAATTTTAGAAATTTTGAATTTTTTTGAAATTTTTGAAATTTTTGAAATTTTTTTAAATTTTGAAAAATTTTGAAATTTTGAATTTTTTTTTGCAATTTGATTGGCCGACTGGAAATGAAATCTCGTCTCTGGTTGAACAACGTTGAAACCACGAATATACCTCACGCGAGGTGTACTCACTGCACGCGAGGTGTACTCACTCTGAGGTAGAGTTGAGAAAATGCTGTTTAGGCCAATCAGCGAACAGCAAAATTCCTTATCATTTAATAAAACGTTTTATCGCCGCTATTTTGTTTATTTTCCCTTTGATGTTTAAAACCGATATATTTCATATCACGTAAGCGCATGAGATGATTCCAATTATCGCAAATCGCTAAGCGTAGTCAAGGACGCACGTAGTAGTATCTTGTTTTCTAATATGACGTTATAATGACGTCACATTACCAAATTCTGAGTAAAAAGTGATTAACGATATAAAATATTAATAGTGTTTAAAAAAAATGTCAGTATCTCAACAAAAATTATTTAATTATGAATACAAAATAGCGATAAAATAATTAAAGATGTTTTTTAAAACTCGAGGACGTTTCTCAGTCATCTCTCATCTCAGGGCTTAGCCCTTCGATGAGAGATGACTGAGAAAAGTCCTCTCGTTTTAAAAACATCGTTAATCACTTATTATCAAAGAACGTTTCTAGGGACGTCAGCCAATCAGATAAAAGAAATATTATAGTCATATAATTATACAATTAATGACTTTTAATGAGGTGGATACAAGGATTTATTAAATGATAAGGAATTTTGCTGTTCGCTGATTGGCCTAAACAGCTTTTTCTCAACTTTACCTCAGAGTGAGTACACCTCGCGTGAGGTATATTCGGATTTTCAACGTTGTCCAACCAGAGACCAGATTTCATTTCCAGTTGGCCAATCAAACTGCAAAAAAAAATTCAAAATTTCTAAATTTTCCAAAGTTTCAAAAATTAAAAAAAAAAATCAAAATTTTTAAAAATTTCTAAAAATTTAATAAAATTTCAAGATTTTCAAAAAATTTCAAAATTATGAAATAATTTGGTTTTTTTTTTCAAAATTCCTTATTATAAAATAAAGCAGTTATTGACTTTTAATTTCAGTCTACTCATGACTATACGGATCTGGTCAATGATTGATCAGGTCCGTATAGTCATGAATAGACCTCATTAAAAGTCAATAATTGTATAATAATCACCCTACGCGACGTAACGCGCGATGAATATAACATTCCAACGTCTTGCACCATACGAAACTAAAGAAAACGTCGTGATAAAAGCTTATTTTAAGGGTAAAAGCAACATATAAAATGTGTCATATAACAAAACAATTAATGACTTTCAATTCGGTGGATACCAGGATTTCTTAACCCAAGAATAATGTATTTACCTCGGCCTTAAGGGGCCTCGGTAAATATAATATTCTTGGGTTAATAAATCCTTTTATCGGCAATTTGTGTAGTTTTCCTTTGAAGTGTGTCTATTGATAAAGCTTATCTCAACGTACTGGACGTGATATCAAAATTATTAGGTCAGTCCACAATTAGGCATGCGTCAACTACCGCGCATGAATATACTTATTTAAAAAAAGCAAGATTGGTTGCGTCATCAAAATCAATAATACGGGAAAAGGTCAACGTCATTTTCGTTACTATCTTAAACAAAACATATAAACGTTTGGCCATATTATTTGAATAATCAACATCCCTCAAAACCAAGAAATAACTACTTTGTAAAGATTGAACATCCTTAGGCTTATACGATACATATTGTTTTGTTTGTTTGTTTGTTTGTTATATAAAAACACTGCAATATCTAATGATGATTTAAAATTGAAATCAATCCAATTACAGAAAAGAGCTAAAATTTAATACAACATAGCACTGATCAGTAAGAGGGAGACTCAACTAAAACTTCTGTATTCTGGATATACAAATATATACATTTGCTGTACATAATTTCA
>MJUT01031442.1:53668-76273 GCA_002080005.1 Gigantidas platifrons
ATTAGTTCCTAATTAACCCTAAAGTTCCGTTATATACTTCTTGCAGTCCAATCTAAGTAAATACAAATAGAATATGCCTGAGAATGCAAACCTACCTGCTTTCTGCCGCTTCAAAATCACCGTCCGGGCCGCGCGATGCCGATCGCCGTCCCCGTATGTTGTATTGATCACGATGAATTTATTAATCTAAATCTTCGTCATCTCTGTTTAAAAAGTCGTCTTTTTTTATCAGAACTTCCATAATCACATTACTAGCTTTTCGCCATGTTTTAACCTTGATTTAACTTGGGGACGATTTTGTTTGGGACCGATTTGACCTGCTTCCGTTTTAATCCCATTAAAAACAACCAATCAAAACGATCGTCTTATGTTACTATCATAACAAGAAATAGCACGAGTGACGAGAAAGTAGGAAACCAGAAGAATGGCGATTACTTTATTGTGTTGATTACAGAGTAAGTGTGGTGTTTATCGGACAGGCTTGGTTCTTCGGACAGTCTGTTTCGTTTGGTTATAACCGTTGTTCGTTAAGGACAATTCTCCTATTGTTGCATCAATGATATTATTGCGTACGTGTGTGACGGAACAGAAGTTCCTCTATTTAAATATCAGGCCTTCAAGCGGCCCTATATTTGCTATATATCCTATAAAAATAAATCCCTATCTTTTTGAAAATGCCCTATAATCCCTATATTTTGACATAAAATGGCCCTTTTCCCTATATTAGCCCTATAAATTAGAATTAATTGGTCGAAAATTATAATGTTGTATTTTTTTTACGTTCCCCTCCTTTGAAAACCTTCAAGAGTATCGTAAATACATGTATACTGCTTTTACCCTGTTCCGGTGGTGAAATGTCTTTCTGGTAAATTTCGATACCGATCTGCTGTGCACGAAAGAAATAAAAAAAATCTAGAGAAAATACATGCATTTATAACTTCCAAAAAATGTAAAACTGAAACTGCAACCTTGCATACTAAACTTTAGTTACATCTGCAAAGTTTGGTTGTTGAAGGGCGCCATCTTGAAATTTGTTTACCTCGTTTCGTTGCAATGAGAAATTCTGATTGTATGGAAGCACCGGTGGGACACAATGTGACTCATGATTTGTTGTTTAGGACACTCTGTAAATGGCAGACGACACAACACAAACGTTTGATATGTTTGGAATAAATATTTTCTTTTTAGGAGGGGTGTGGTTCTATAAGGCATATGTGCATGATGGAAATCACTAACAAAAGGAAATAAACTTAACTAGATTTTACCTGTATTGCAAACATTTTCACCGATGTTTTATCTGTCAGCACATAGCCACGCCTCCAGTTCTTCAGTGCGTGAAGTATGATCTACGTATGCGCGTATACTGCAGCGCTAACCCGAATGTTTCGTTTGCACCGGAACGAGGTTTACACCGGAAAGGGGAAAATATACTATACCTGTAGATATGATAAAATCCAGTACTTGAATATTATTGTGTATACATTGTATGATGTTATTGGTAAGCGTCTTTATAATTATCACACAAATAGGTATGTATTTCATATAATATTTTAAGTAGAAAAGAGGTGAAGTAGAGAGAAATATCCCTATAATTTCCCCATAAATTATTAAATTTGCCCTATTTTTCAAGAAATTTGATCCTATAAAAAGCCCTATTTTTGGACCAAAAACCAATTGAAGGCTTGTAATATTTATTCCTAAGAAAATTTATTATGTAATAAAAGTTCCAAAAGGAATTTATTTCATGTAATACATGTTCCACTGACATAATAAAAATACCAGTACAATGGAACATGTATTACATAAAATAATTTCTTATCCGGAACTTATATTATTTAATAAATTTTCTTAGAAACAAATATTACAAGGAACAAATAAGTTATAATTTGAGTTTTATTTCTTGTAGTTACAATTAAGTATTGTATAATTTTATTTTGGTAGGTACAAGTATTATATAATATTTATTCTGTTATGTACAAGTATATATACTATTTATTCTGCTAGGTACAAGTAAAGTATTATATAATATTTATTCTGCTAGGTACAAGTATTATATAATATTTATTCTGCATAACTAATCACCTGATATTTAAGAACTTTTATTATATCATTTACCTTTATTATACCTCATGAATATTGATAAGACTATACTCGCTTTCTATTGCAGTATTGGTTACGCTTTGTCATGTGATTTTATTTTATTTTCCTGGAAAATTTTTCCACGGTATGACCGCTAAATCTTCCAAAGAAGTCATTATTTATCACGTGATCTTACACTGACCTGTAGATAATGACCGATTGAAAAAATTAAAATGGCGACCGATTAATCCCGTTTCGATTGAAATATGGAATAGTATACAATTATTGCACTTCATTGAACATACAAAATGTATTCAACAATAATTCTTATAGAATTAAAGTATATTGTTTCCGTGCCTTTTGATTAGAAAAGGACACTGCCACCTGTTTTTTTTTATTCGTTCATAACTCGATGAACTTTTCAATCTGCAAGCCGTAACTACGATGATCCACCATCTTGAAAACGTGAAATTCTACATGTCATATTTACAACAATATACAAAAATAATTAAAATGCCTACCTTGTAAAAACGTATTTAAGTTAAATCTGATTAACATTGAAGCGTACACGAAGTCAAATGACGCCTGATCTTTACGTTTTAAACTGGAAGTCTTCATATGACGTCATGTTGTTAATATTCCAAAGTCGTCAACAACATTTCGCAGAATTTTAATTTGTGCGATTTTTAGACAGGGATATGTTAGAATAATACATTTGTATCTACAATATTGAATTTAAGAATTATAAGTATTAAACGGTTCTATTTCGGTATAATAAAACAATTGATTACTCCCTAAGAAGTCAATACCAGGACTTGTCACTCTCTGTGACCTGCCGTTGGCCTTGGTCAGGTCAGGTCACCTTGAGTGCCAAGTCTCGAGGTCCTCATATCCTGGTATTGACTTCTTAGTGAGTAATTAATTGTATAATAATAAATGTACCTCTCAAAGGTGGAACAAATGTCATACAGGTGGAATAAATATTCGGATTCCATAAGACTTTTTCTATGGAATAAATATTATTCAATTATTTTTTCCTTTTGGAACAAATATTATTGGGAACAAATATACGGTTACACGTGCACTGTCCGATGAAACACTGCTTCATCCCGAGCCGCCAATGAGATGGTCACTCTGATTGGCTAATTCGAATGTTTACCCATCATCCGACACATTTCCGCTTGCCAGAGAAATTCGTCTGCATTTTTTAAAGTTCAGGAGGTGAGTAAATCTTTAAACATCGACTGTCAGAATATGAATTTGTAGGTAAACAATTAATATGGATTAGGCACAGCCTACAGGCGAGCATCGCATCTATGCATAGACATGTACAGATACAGATATTTATGTCTCCCCTTCGAATGAAGGGAGACATATTGTTTTAATCTGATTTTTTCTTCCGCTTCCGCTTCTTCTCGGCGAAGCTTGTCCGGACCATAACTTTTTTGTCTTTCCAGATAGGTAAATTATATTTGGTATGTGGGTGCATGACCATAAGGTGATGTGTCGCGTACCGTAATGACCTTCGTGAGACCTTGACCTTTGACCTCAAGGTAAAATAATTGTTTTTTAAATAGTATTTTCTTGTCCGGGCCATAATATTTTTGTCTTTCGAGATAGGTCAATGATATTTGGTATGTTGGTGCATGACCATAAGGCGGTGTATCGCGTACCGTAATGACCTTCGTGGGACCTTGACCTTTGACCTCAAGGTCAAATAATTGTTTTTTAAATAGTATTTATTTGGTATGTGGGTGCATGACCATATGGTGGTGTGTCACATACCGTAATGACCTTCGTGGGACCTTGACCTTTGACCTCAAGGTCAAATATTTGTTTTTTAAATACTATTTTCTTGTCCGGGCCATACATTTGTCTTTCGAGATAGGTCAAAGATATTTGGTATGTGGGTGCATGACCATAAGGCGATGTGTCGCGTACCGTAATGACCTTCGTGGGACCTTGACCTTTGACCTAAAGGTTTCTGGATGAAAATTTGGAATGCAGGGGTATCTGTGATCACCAGATCAACTTTCTCTAGTTACTAGTATAATATATTTATGAATTTGGCAAGTAAGATTTTTGAAAAGTCATTAGGCCAACAAAAAAAATGTGTGTTTGCGGTCACCGGATCGACACTAATTTTTGCTAGCGACCCTATCAATTTTTATACAGAATTCGGATAACCATTTTTGTTGTTTAATCTGACAGCAGCAATGTTTTATTTATTCAACCGCTAGCTTTTTGTCGAAACTGAGAGCAAAGAAGGTAGAAAAACTGTGTAACTCATCATAAAACAGCTTCAACAAATGACGGCTTACCGGAAATTTCGAAAAGAAAATTCCGGAACCGGGAACGACTATTTCCGGTAAAAAAAAAATAAAGTCTACCGACCGACTCTAGATTTTTTCACATGTGACCGTAAACACACTTTTTTTTTTTGCCTAATCATATGATTAGCCATAATTACATGATTTATTCCTAATCACATATTTAGCTAATTCAATGATTAAATATGATTAGTTAATGCCTTGATTAAATTTCAGTTCAGCAACAAAATTTAATCATTGCATAAGGCAAGCCAAGTATGAGATTAGGAATTAATTATGTAATTTTGACTAATCATCTGGTTAGTTTAATCTAACATGTATGATACTGTAGGTACATTTTTTGTAGGTCATATTGTTCATTGTGTCTCTTGATTAACTGTTAGGATTTGTTTCACTGTCAACAATAAAACTAGTTTAACCCTGCCACTTTTCACTGAGTGTCTGTACCCAGCAAGGAAAGTGAAAGGTCACATATTTTGGTGTTAGGGCCATAGGGATATTGATTTTGTCTATAGTGGATTGTTTAACTGTTTTTTCAATTTATTATTACATGTACACGTATATATTATAAATATTTAATCTATATTTTCAGATATGGCACATATCAACTTTCATTTGTCAAGTGAGTTTCATATATGAAGACAATAATAGAATTATGAATGAAAAACTGCAAAAGGAGGACAAATAACCATGAAACTATGAAGAATTCATTATGAAATAAAAAAAAATGAACATGAAACTATGAAGGATCAAAATGAAATAAAAAATGAATAGGAAACTCTGAGGGATCAAAATAAAATACAAAATGAATATGAAACTATGAAGGATCAAAATAAAATACAAAATGAACATGAAACTATGAAGGATCAAAATGAAATAAAAAAAACAAACATGAAACTCTGAGTGATCAAAATGGAATAAAAAATGAATATGAAACTCTGAGGGATCAAAATGAAATAAAAAATGAATATGAAGCTATGAAGGATCAAAATAAAATACAAAATGACATGAAACTATGAAGGATCAACATGAAATACAAAATGAACATGAAACTATGAAGGATCAAAATGAAATAAAAAATGAACATGAAACTATGAAGGATCAAAATGAACATGAAGCTATAAAGGATCAAAATGAAATAAAAAATTAACATGAGACTGTGAAGGATTCAAGTAATTTAATGGCTCTCGTCAACGTGATATCGAGAGGATGTGTTGAGAAAAATGTGTCATTGCAGAAATGTATTGTCAAGTACAGAGTGAATGAGACTGATGATAAAAGAGATGAATCCTCTTTTTAATAATGAAAAATTCTGAACAAAATATGGACACAAAAGTCGGTGGTTTTATGGAAACAAAAAGTGAAAATGATACATTATCACCTTTAATTACTTATGTGGAGAGAGGAATTGGGGAGATTGGACAAAAAATGGATGACTGTTCAACTAAAATTCAGTTTGACAAAAATGAAAATTCTGAAAATAATGTGGAAGGTACTAGTTGTATTCGTTCTCATTCCTTGCATAGTCATGAACATGTTTCTACTGTATATCAAAACAAATTGAATTTTGATGAACATAAGGGAAATTACAAGGAATATGTTATGGAAACCGGTGAAGTGACACTAATTCAGGACTGTGGCCTGTCTACATTTCAAAAAGAGCACATAGATTTAGTTGAAAGGCCACTAATATCTGTCCAAGAACATCACATTGAAACAAAATACCGATTATTAACAGAATGGTCACAATCAGACAAGGAATATCAGGATTCAAACGAAAAGGAAGGTCTCCATTGGACCATGACAATCGCAATTCAACTGAAGACCAAATGTTAACAGGAATGTCACCATTATACCATGACAATCACGATTCAACCGAAGACCAAATATTACACAGAAGACCAATATCTGCTCAGAAATGTAGAGACTCAGTAGATCTAAAGATAACAGAAATGGCCGACCGTGATCATCAATTTCAAGATTTAATTGAAGAATCAATGTCAATTTTAGAAAGGTCAAAATCTGATCAGGAAAGTAAAAAGTCATTTGAAGAGTTAATATCAACTGAACAATCATCATCATCATGTGAACATTCTTCGCCAGAGACAATACCTCAACGTATGGAATACATTAGAGGGTCTACTAGTATTTCACAGCAAGAATGTGAGAATTCGGAAGAAACGGAAATGACATATGTAGATTCCAACAAACAAGGCAAGGAAAGCGAAAATGAAACTACAGATGAAGAGATAGGACAAGGACATCATCCCCAACGATGTCAAAGTTCCATACCAGAAAAAGAAAATGAAGAATCCTGCATATTTCAACAAAACTCCACAGAAGAATCAAATTTGGTGACAGAAGGACAACACCAAGCCAAGTCACATGATCTTGTATTGTCTAGTGGAGAAACAGAGGATGTAAGAAGTGAAGGTAGTGTTGTAGTGTTTATTATAAGTTTCTGTAGTGATATTTATATTCATGACATTTAAAATATATTATATCAAGATCTTTTGACCTCGGGGCCGTTCTGGTCTTTATTATGGTAGCTGGATTTAAAACGACATATGAAATCAGTGCCTATCACCATTAAAGTTGTGAATTCAAATCCCTCTCATGGCGAGGTGTACTCAATACAACATTATGTGTTAAAGTTTGTCAGTGACATGCGACAGGTCTGTGGTTTTCTCCAGGTACTCGTGTTTCCTCCACCAATAAAACTGAGTTAGAGCAAAGATTGATTGGTTTGGTATCAGGATAATGAGTTTGAGTGGAGCGACATGTCTACCTGCGTACTGTTGTTTTAGGGAGCTAGCACTATAAAAATTCAATTAGGGACCGACCATTTAACTTGCATGGAGGGGGGGTTATGGTTTTTTTATTTGTTCAGAAAAAAATTTCGGACAACAGGACAGTTATAATATTTATTTTTTTGTCGTGCAAAGCGCGAATTTTTTTTCCAGAATTCAACATTTGGTTATATGACAAAAATTCTGAATCAGATTATTTTTTTTTTCTCCACCATAATCAGAATATTTTTTTAGGAAAAAACCATAACCCCCCCCCCCCCCCTTCAAGTTAAATGGTCATTCCCTTAAGCATGTTGCCATTGTTGGTCCGTGCAAAGCAGACATCATCACCATATCATTGAATGTACATTTTTTGTAACTTGTTCTCTCCATGATATAGCTGAAAAATTGCTCATTTGTCATTAAACAACAATCACTGTATAAATGCTGGATAGTCTTACATTTACCATATCCAGAAATGATGGGTACTTTGCTCATTTGTATATATATCTAAGATGGCGACGTCAGGATGTCTGCAATTTTCATATGATTTATGTAGAAGATAATTTTTATAACTGCATGGATGTTAATTGCCGGAATTGAAAATGGGACTTTGAATTAATCCAAATTAAATGAGATAAAAATGAATGACAACCATGAAATATTCGAGGTTCCTGGAGTGTATGAAAATCTGAGGCGGCAAACCCTTAGCCTCACCGGACGCAATTACGAACAATTTCGACGATATTTACATTGATAATAAATTTGACCAAACTGATTAAGATGATTACATGTTCATATTTCAGATTAAACACCAATATTCCTTTTGAATCATAGCCCATATATATTTTATTCAATGCATTGTTACGGGTTTTAAACAGATTTTCATGACCCCGTTTTAGTCACTCTGTGACCTAGATCCGGACACAATTTCGAACGACATAATAATAACCTTTCTAGTGTAAATTATTTGATGACAACTGTTAAAATTGAAAGAATTCATTCATTTACGTTCACATATCCATTTGCATATAATACACATGACTTAAAAACCTTTCCTTTATTCACACCATAAATGTGTGCCAGTTTGCATTCAGAATTCCTTGGACTCTTTAATGAATAAGGTACATCACGGATTTTGACATTTTGGGATAGATCAAGGTAAGGAAAATGTATTATATTGACTGGTTTTGTTTTAATTTCACTGTGTTCTACATATGCATAGAATCAGGGGATCATATTCTTTCCAATTACAGGCATAAGATAACAAAATATGCGTACCTCAATGAATTTTAGCGTTAGATTCCAGGTGCAATTCAATAGTCGATCGTTTTCTGTTTACAAATATGAAAACCCGTCGTCTGCAACATTCAACAACTACGCATGAATAATTTTCTCCCAAAACACGAGTAATCTAGCGGGGTATCTATTTATGAAAGCATTTTTTTAATTCATGTTTTGAAGGAACAATTAGGGGACATAAATTTTATTTCGTTCGTAATTGTGTCCGTTCGTAATTGCGTCCGGTGAGGCTACACTGACCTTAACAGTCTATGTAAAGTGTCTGAAATACATGAAATTGGTAGAGTTCGACACCAAATGTACCAACGAATAATATTTTGTGGTCAACTTGCCAGAATTAATTTGGATTCCTGAACTCTGGATAAATTACTATTCACAGTCAAACCTTATATTTCTAGCTTCTAAACTTGAGGTTCCCACATTAAATATAATATGATCATTTTTGCAAGCACGCAAGTTTAAAAAATTGCTAAATTTGAAAGAAAACAACACAACTATTTGTGTTTTAGCAGACGAAAAACTTTGCGGAAGTCAACAATAACATGTTAATTATTGAGCCATTGACGGAAGCATTAAATTTCTGTGTTATAGGCAATTATTTGAGAAATCTGAGGAGCAATCCATCAAGCTTGAAACTGCAGTCATCTAATGAAAAATATGACACCTTAGCACAAGGAATAAAATGACAGTCTTGTAGATTTCATGAAGAATATTCATGATCTGAAACAACTTCCTTGCAGCCCTCTCATGAAAATTAAAAAGTCATGCCTTATAAATCAAATAGAATTTAAGATGTACCTTGTTCAATTTTGTAGAAACAAATCTTATATGATGCAAAGTTCTAGGAAAATAGCATATATTTTCCCACAATCTATCCAAAATTTTAATGTTGTAATGAAATGTGATTAAGTTAGCTTAATTAATTGGTACCCGGTCCAGCTAGAACAATAGAAAAGACAACAAATTTGAGTATAATTTGAGTATAATTTGTATATATTTGAATAAGTTGTTGCAACATTGAAAAAGATTATGAGTAAAAAAAAATGTATGCTAAGCCTATTTTCATTGAACTTTAATTTGCATGAAAGAGCACCCCTTTACCCACCACCTTAAAGGGAAATAACTCTAGTAAAACTTATGATTTTGGAATCATAATCGAAAATATACAGATGGTGTTTATTATTAATGAGTACAGTTGATTTACTTTTAAATGACCCATGGGTGAAGAGTAACACAGTGTGATCAGCCACGGATTACTGACAATGTCATAGGCAGGGCAGGATTATCCTCTAGGCTAGTATAGGTTGTAGCCTAGGGCCCCTCAAGCTTTGTAATGTCGCTAAAATATATCACAAGTAAAAAATATTCAAGATGAGTGTTGGCGAGTTAGAGGGTGGCACCATCTAAGGGGAGCCCCATAATTTAATTAGCCTAGCTATATAGAGTCCCCAAAAGATCATATAATCTGGCCCTGGTCACAGGGGACATAAGGTACATGTAGTTCAATCACTTTTTCTTCTTTATTGATCTACTTTCAAAAGAGCATCTAATTAATAGTATCTGTATTACATATTTTACAGGGAAATATTTCGATGTTGCTTTACATGGAAAAAATTTCAAAGAAGGAGAAAATAGAACTTGTAAAAGAAAAACCTGTTCTGGAAACAACGACAAAAGGAATGATGAAGTAACTCATGCACAAAATAAATTTTGTACCAAATATCATGACAAGAAATTAAAACAAGATGCAATCATCAAGATAAGGCTGATGACCGAAGAAGAATTAAGAACACAATACAATGTTAAAAAGACAGGTACAACAATGAAAACACAAAATATAAATGACAGAAAAGACAGTCCAGATGGGTTTCCTAAATATTTTCAAACCATATTGAACAAATTCGGCAGAGAAGATGGAAAATTGAGACAAAATCCGATTGTTAAAATAAATATTTTAACTGACAAAGAACTGAAGGACCTTTCCTGGATATCACAGTCACACTGTCATACGGCGCACAGGTGTACAATCTGTAATAAACATTTTACTAGGTATGGAAATTTACGCCTACATATTAGAGAAATACACACAAAAGCAAACGTATATAAATGTCATATATGTGATAAACAGATTAGTAGCAAATACAATTTAAAAGCACACATTGAATTGCACAAAGGTGAGAAACCATATATTTGCAACACATGTGGAAAAGGATATACCACTAAATCGGTCCTGCGTAAACATTCCAGAATACATACAGAAGATTATCCATACACTTGTGACACTTGTGGTAAGCAATTTCATTGGAACACATCCTATGTTATTCATAAACGGATGCATATAGGTAATAGGGAATACACCTGTTCTCATTGTGGTAAACAATATATTTCTAACGGTCGGTTGCAATCACACATCAAATTAACACATACCACAGATCAAGATAAACCATTTAGTTGCAAGACTTGTGGTAAACGTTTTGTTTTCCAATTTTCATTGTCCCAACATGAAAAAGTGCATACAGGTCTGAAACCATATAAATGTGACATATGTGGAAGAAGAATTGCCACAAAGAGCAACCTAAAACAGCACCTTGTAACCCATACAGGTGAGAAGCCATTCGTTTGTGGCACATGTGGGGAAAGATTCCCAAAGAAGGGCGGACTTACTCGACACATGTTGATACATACTGGAGAGCGGCCACATGTGTGTAACATTTGTGAAAAGACATTTAAATTAAAGAGTGACTTGACACAGCACATGAATACTCATACAAATCAGAAAGCACATATGTGTACATTGTGTGGGAGTCGATTTCGACGGAGTTATTCCTTGCGCATACACATGACAACACATTCGAATGAGACACCATACATATGTGACATTTGTGGAAAAGGCTTTAAGCGTACAGATAGCTTAAGAGAACATACTAGAATACATACTCGTGACAAAAGTTATATTTGTACATCATGTGGAAAAACTTTTCATGATTGTTCAACCTTTAAGAAGCACATAAGATTACACACTGCTGAAAAACAGCATCTTTGTACCATTTGTGGAAAAAAATTTCTTTCACGTTTTAGATTATTAAGTCATAGAAAAACACACACTGGAGAACTCCCACACAAGTGTACTACTTGTGGCAAAGGATTCTTTTCAAAGGAGACATTAAAGGCCCATTTAAGGATCCATTCGGGAGAGAAGCCATTCGAATGTTCCGTATGTAATATGAGAATTAGATATATTACAAACTTGAAAGATCACATGAAAACTCATACTGGAGAAAAGCATACCTGTGACACCTGTGGGAAGAGTTTTAGGTCAATGTCATACTTACGTAAACATACTAGGAAACATGCGAATGACGATTTATAATAGCATTATTATAGTACAGTGATACCTTTCTAAGTCGAACCACCTTGCGACCAACTATTGTATTCGGAATAGAGAGGTGTTTGGTTTATACAGGTTGAATTAACATTTTCTAAATTGGGACTTTTTAGTTTTTAAAGTTTGGTTTAGACAGGTTTCACTGTACTAGCAGGAGAGGCACTACAACTTTTGCTCACCTCGTAAATTTCCCTTTTTTCAAAATATGTGTATTACCTCAGTGAAAACACACAATCTAGACAAACTGCAACAAGTGTATTATTCCAGTAAAACACCTGTAAATACAGTATTGATATTAATAAAAAAAAAAAAAATGTCCTGCAGTGGTTCTATTTGAGCAGTCAAATTGCATTGACTGGAGAAATTTTTGGAACTCGAGGGCACAAACCCAATGTGCCATGGAACCTTCATTTGTGCACAAATAAAAATCTGCATAGCAATTATTGTAGCATAATGTCATTTATATCGCTGGTTCTTTGGATTTATTTAATTTCTGCCTTGCTAGCCCCTTCTCCCCATGGAGGATCCACTTTATTCATATAAATCTGAAGTATTCTCCAGTGATTTTTTCCCAAGTTCGTTTCAATTTGGTTGAGTTGTTTGGAAGGCAGATGGACGAGGACACAAATAAATAAATAAAAATTAATTTCACCTTTTTCATGCATATTACCTAAATATTTTTCAGCCAGTCAGAGGCACATTTAAACCTACAAACCTTCCCAACAAAATTACCTTGTGGTTTCAAAAGAGAAGACTTACACTTTTATATAATAGAAAAGTTTTAAGATACCAAGGCAGTAATCAAAAGCCGTAAGTCGAAGAATTAAAGAACAGACCATGCAATGGCCAAATGAAAAAGGACAATAGAACATTCCTGCTAAGTTTACTTTTTAATTGTTCAGTGGTTTCGAGCACTATATTGCTAAAACAGTTACGAACAGGGTCCTATATGTTAAAAAATGTTATTACGTGGTGTCCATACAATGTATCTCTGATGAACAGAAGAAAGACTTAGTATATCCTATAAGACATCCCAGTTATCATTCATGTATATCTATGGTGAAATAAAATTCACAATTTAAGAAACCAACTCTGTGGTGTAATGGTCAGAGAGTTCGCCTCGAGTGTGGTAGATCATGGGTTCATCTGTGGTGTAATGGTTAGAGAGTTCTCCTCGAGTGTGGTAGATCGTGGGTTCATCGGTGGTGTAATGGTTAGAGTTCTCGAGTGTGGTAGATCGAGGGTTCATCGGTGGTGTAATGGTTAGAGAGTTCTCCTCGAGTGTGGTAGATCGTGGGTTCATCGGTGGTATAATGGTTAGAGAGTTCTCCTCGAGTGTGGTAGATCGTGGGTTCATTGGTGGTGTAATGGTTAAAGAGTTCTCCTCGAGTGTGGTAGATCGTGGGTTCATCGGTGGTGTAATGGTTAGAGAGTTCTCCTCGAGTGTGGTAGATCCTGGGTTCATCGGTGGTGTAATGGTTAGAGAGTTCTCCTCGAGTGTGGTAGATCCTGGGTTCATTGGTGGTGTAATGGTTAGAGAGTTCGCCTCGAGTGTGGTAGATCGTGGGTTCATCTGTGGTGTAATGGTTAGAGAGTTCTCCTCAAGTGCTGTAGATCGTGGGTTCATCGGTGGTGTAATGGTTAGAGAGTTCGCCTCGAGTGCGGTAGATCGTGGGTTCATCTGTGGTGTAATGGTTAGAGAGTTCTCCTCAAGTGCTGTAGATCGTGGGTTCATCTGTGGTGTAATGGTTAGAGAGTTATCCTTTGGTAGATCGTGGGTTCATCTGTGGTGTAATGGTTAGAGAGTTCTCCTCGAGTGTGGTAGATCGTGGGTTCATCTGTGGTGTAATGGTTAGAGAGTTCTCCTCAAGTGCTGTAGATCATGGGTTCATCTGTGGTGTAATGGTTAGAGAGTTCTCGAGTGTGGTAGATCGAGTGTTCATCGATGGTGTAATGGTTAGAGAGTTCGCCTTGAGTGTGGTAGATCGTGGGTTCATCGGTGGTATAATGGTTAGAGAGTTCGCCTCGAGTGTGGTAGATCGTGGGTTCATCGGTGGTGTAATGGGTAGAGAGTTCGCCTCGAGTGTGGTAGATCGTGGGTTCATCGGTGGTGTAATGGTTAGAGAGTTCTCCTCGAGTGTGGTAGATCGTGGGTTCATCGGTGGTGTAATGGTTAGAGAGTTCGCCTCGAGTGTGGTATATCGTGGGTTCATCAGTGGTATAATGGTTAGAGAGTTTGCCTCGAGTGTGGTAGATCGTGGATTCATCAGTGGTATAATGGTTAGAGAGTTCGCCTCGAGTGCGGTAGATCGTGGTGTAATGGTTAGAGAGTTCACCTCGAGTGCGGTAGATCGTAGGTTCATCGGTGGTGTAATTGTTAGAGAGTTCGCCTCGAGTGCTGTAGATCATGGGTTCATCGGTGGTGTAATGGTTAGAGAGTTCTCCTCGAGTGTGGTAGATCGTAGGTTCATCGGTGGTGTAATTGTTAGAGAGTTCGCCTCGAGTGTGGTAGATCGTGGGTTCGAGCTTCAATCGGAGTAAACCAAACACTATAAAATTGATATTTGTTGCTTCTCCGCTAAGTATGCATCATTAAGGAGTAAAAGCAAAGAATGGTTGGCTCGTAATCAGGATAATGTGTCGAAGTGGAGTGATATACATGTCTCTCCGCACGGTAGCAGGTCAAAGCGGCCCCATGTTATATATATATATAAAATTAAATGGAAATACAGATATCTGACTTTGTTCTTTCTCCTTAATGCTATCGTACGCTTGTTGGAGAAACAAAAATACCAGACTTTGGTTTGACATATCATATCGTATTGAAAAATGACACTCTGTTCCTAGTGGCCAAAGCCCGCGTTCCGAGTATCATTCTTTCAAGTTGATCCGCGGTTCTTAGTCAGTGGCCAAATTGACGTACCCTATGTCTATAAACCATTGGCTATGATAAATCTTCGTGAATTTTTAACAAAGGTTGTAGTAAGAATTTGGGAATTTCTGGTATATATAAAGAAATTTGATTTGTGTTCACTATATTTAATAGACAATAGAAAATAATTGTCAATATAAAGATAATTATATAATTGTCGCCAATCACGTTTTATAAATCCTTCAAATTACTAATCACTTTATTATGTCATAAATTAATTATTAATTAATTTCAAGAAAAATAAAATTATACATGAATCTTTCAGCAAAAAATAAGAATTCATTAAGGCCATACAAAGTTAATTTCTTGGTTCTCAGGCCCGCCCGCATGTGGAAATTCGTCGCCGCATTGCCGATTTTTTTGCAAAAATAGTAAAAAAAAAAAATTTAAATGCGGTAGCGCTGTCCGTACGGAAAAAAACAACCGCATTCGTTTTTCTCTTATATCGCGTGGTCGGTGAAACGCTTTAAAACGCATCATGTTTAAATGAGATTTAAAGCATCGTTATGACAATATATAAATAAAAAACGTGTTTCCGTTTGGCATTTAGACAAAATGTCAATCGTTTCTGTGCAAATTCGGCACAAATGTTTGCCAGTTTTACCAGGAAACATAATAGGGGGCTTCTCCGAAGCTTGTACCTTATTGGAATTGTTTACGGAGATAAAAAATGGTACGTTGGGACCAGCGGATTGGACGTTTCCATAAAAATTAACCACTTGTGATGTTTCTGCCACCATCGGAAGAAATAAAATTGAAATTTTCAATAAAGTAATGAAAAGATTGCCATATTTTTCACAAAAAAAAGAAGAAAAAATGCCTCCCTCATCACTTTTTACAGCAGTAAAAGGATAAAAAAAAAATGCCGCCCTCCCTCATCAATTTTGACAAAAAAGGGCCTGAGAACCAAGTAATTAACTTTGCATGGCCTAATACATATTTTTTTATTAAACGATCGAACGTAGTGAGATATCGTTTAATGCTAGCGCTCATCCATGAGGAATACAAACCGGAAGACACTGCTTTACACAACATGTGTCGCAACCTTCCGCCCGGACAAAAATATAGTCCATTATAGAGTCAATTGTAAGAGGACGAGTAACTTAAATATCAGAAAGAGCATGCATGCAACATTCATATATTATAAATCCCCCTTAAAATCGGGTACTTATATGCACGTTTGCTCATCTATCAGTATTTCTTTGTTGCAACGCGGATTTTGCGGATGGATATTTCAATATCTAGAAATTGATATTGTGTTTACTATGTAAGAGACTTTGATTTTCGTATTGCGTCTGAAAATTGACATTTGAACAACAAAAAATGCGTGTGGATATTTCAGCAAGTGTACAAAAATTGTACCTTTTTATTTTTGTCCTGTTCCGAAATGTGTGTTTTCTGTTTTTAATTTTGGAATAAATTTTAAAACATAGTCTATTTATATCCTACGCTGCTGGGGGTTACAATTCAACTGGTTTGTCAGTGTCGTTAGTTCTCGATCATCGTAGTTATGTTCATGATTGGGAACCAGTGCTTTAGACAACACGTGTTCTAATGTTTGACGTACTATCTAATGAAAAGTATAGAAAATCCCGAAGAGGTTTTGACCTGTCAACCTTGACTCACTGCTGACGTATTTATGTCAACAATACATGCTTTTAAAGTATGTTCCACCTAAAAAATAAACATGAAATGAAAGTATCGATGTAGGGCAACCGTCAAACAAACTTGGACACAAATAATGAAAAAAACCTGTATAATACTCCAGGTGTCCGTAAATGGATGAGGGAATTCCGGGAATTGAATGTTGATGTTGGCTTCGAAACACAAAAGATGAAAATGGAAAGGACACGGATGTTGTCTTCGGAAGGCTATAGATATATATCATTAGATAAAAGTTCATTGTCAAATCTATTAATAAGTGTTGTAAATTTTTTCAAGAGTCACATTCCCCTTCCGCGAAAAAGACCCCATATAGAAAAATATTTCCCTTTTCCAAGGTATAAAATTAAACCCACAAATGCACTATATTTCACTTTGACTGTCACATTGATTTGCTTGCACCTTCAAAACAGATGTAATGTTTGGTAAACAGTTGATGGGAAATAAAATAATAATGTAATAGAATGTAAAACTGGGTTGTTGCATGTTATAGTAGTAGCCCCCACACCAACTGTTCTTTCCATTTTTGGCACTATTCAATAATTATATTAGTAGTCCCCCCTTCCCCGCCCAATGCTTCTTAAATATCAAATAACACTGAATTATGCTTGTAACTTTTAAAACTACAAGCAATGGTTTGCTTGTGGTTAAAAAAGTTAATCCCTTTTGATTCTTTGATAAAGGAACATCTACATTATGTTTTATTTTGTGGGAATGAGTTTTATAAAGGAGTTGTAAACGATAGTTCAGACGAGGTAGGTGTCCTGTTAATAGCAGACTTACCAATGTCTTTCACTCTTGGCCATGCTGACAAAATTTTCACTATTATATATATACAAATGTATATACAAGAAAATGTAACATATTCTGGAACATTGGATAAAAAGCTGTTTTATGTGAATAACATATTGATGTCTCTGGAGTTTGCTCTCAATTTACCATTTCAAAGTTTGACATCTTTTTCTAGAAGTATACTGATATTTTGCGATTGTGCATAGCATACACAAAATCTACATGCAAGCAGTTCGATCGTTTAACATCACCTTTGGTGCTTTCATTTAATTTGAAATATGTGGCCGATTTGACTTTCATTTTGAGGCCGATTTGACTGGAAATCATCCGCACTCACCAATCGGCAAACCTCGGGTGATTCCGCTTCTCTTCCTCAATCCCTCGGCTGTAATACGGTATTTGATATGCGTCTACGCGTCACATTTCTTCGCTGGAAGACCGTATCACTTCAATCAAGCATTGCGCACCGCGAATAAATTATAAAATGGCGACAATAGATGAGTGTATAGAGTTTGCTTTGAAAAATATTGGTCTTTGATGAAGGTACGGAATCGGCCGACATTGCGACGAATGAAAATATATTATTATTGGACGAATATTCGAAAGTGAAATTACTTTAATGCCTCCTTCATTGAAGATTTTCGAAAGTAGTTCCAATGGGAGCTATCATAATACGAACGAGGTTTGATGAAGGTACGGAATCAGCCGAAGTTGCGACGAGTGCCGCACTCGCCCCTGGGGTACCTGGTCAAATCGCCCCACATTTATCAAAATCGCCCCAGCACCATTTAAGAAAAAAGTTATTATTATCATTAGTTTCGGCAACGACATTCTGATAAGGAATAATTGAGATAATATACATAGATAATAAAAATTACAGTACATTAATCGGAAACGTTATTTTTTTAATTCCGTCGATTAAGTAAGGGTAATTATTTGTGTCCTTGTAATCAAGCATTTCTTTGTAAAGTATAGATCAAATCAAATATCAAATAAGTTTTATTTAAAGTCGAAATCTATAAACACATAACATAAGCTCTAGTGAGCTTTTGAATCGACTATTACATAAAAAGCACATATAGGTATAAAATAACTTTACAAGCACATATTAAATGACATCACAAAGCAAAAACATGCATGCATAGACATCTGTAAAACATATGCTCATGTATACATATAGACATACATAAAAGCAAACTCATGCAAATATAAACACAGTTTCATATAAAATTATTCAGAACTGAATCTAAAAGCATAAAAACATAAGCTATGTATACATAGACATACATAAAAGCAAACTCATGCATACATTAATACAGTTTCATATAAAATTAATTAGAACTGAATCTAAAAGCATAAAAACATAAGCTCATGTAAATGTAGACATATATAAAAGCAGTCATGCATACATAAATACAGTTTCATATAAAATTAATCAGAACTGAATCTAAAAGCATAATATATAGCAGATTAGGATAGGGCAATATTGACTATATAGCACTAAGTACATAAAGCATAACAAGACAAACTGTTTACATGCAAGCACTACAATGGCATGAGCCACCATTCCAAGTATTCAATAATTTTGAAAATTGATTTAAATTTTGTTCTAATCTAATATGGTTTGGTAGCTCATTCCATAGTTTGGTTGAATAATAACGGAATGATTTCAGACCATACCTTGTTGTTTTTACAGATGGTACATCAACTGTGTTTTCGTATCTAAAGGAATAATTATGTTTTTTAATATTGACTAAATCATGTAAATAAATAGGGCTTTCTTTATGTATAATTTTAAACGTTTCAATCTTCTAACTTTAAGTGATGGCATTTTTGATTTTTCCAGTAATTCTTCATAATTTAAAACATAGTCATTATAAATAAACCTGAGTGCCCTTTCTTGAATTTTTTCCATTTTCTTCGTATTTTTCTCACTGCAAAAATGCCATGTTACAGGACAATAATTGAAATTTGATAATATAAATGAATAGTAAATAGTTAGTCGACCCAGCTTATTTAAATATCTACCAATTCTTTTCAAAACATTTAGTTGACGAGCAGATTTTTTTTACAAATTTCTGATATATGCTTATCAAAATTCAATTCATAGTCTATTGTAACACCAAGAAGTTTAACATGTTCTTCACACTTTATCTTGCTACCCTTTAAATCAAAACAAATCTGTTCTTTAAAAGTTTTCTTGCCTATTGCCAAAGCTTGGAATTTGTCTGGATTAGCTTGCATTAAATTGCTTGCAAACCAATCCAGCATTTTTTTTAGATAATTAGCTACCTGATTAGTTTTGTTGTTGTTCCAATCGGAAGGAGACCCAAGCCAATGATACATATTCTTGATATTGCACCCAAAAAAAACTTGTTGTGAAGCCATAAGCATGTCCAAGCTGGTAATGAAATAAACCTGTTACCATCATTAGTGGCATTAAACACAATGAGCAGTGATTGCATAGAGTGAAAGCAGGTCGTTATATAGACAGGCAAGAAGCAATCCAATGCGATGGTTGTGAGAAATGGCAACATCCAACATTACACTGAATATTGAAACACATTTTGTAGAAATATTTGCAATTACAAATAACATTATTCACGGATAGACATGTCGACCCACACAGACATATTGCCCTGATTTCGAGCCAACCAGTCTTTACCTTCTCATTTAATACTAATGCGTGCTTCACGGAAAAGCAACAAATACCAATTTTATAATCTTTTGGTTTTACCCGATCGGGACTCAAGCCCACAATCTACCACACTCGAGAGGGCACGCTAACCATTACACCACCGATGCGGTTAATATTTCAATTAAAACACCACAAAGATACACAAAATATGAAAGATATTCATACATTAAGATTATCAAACTGATTTAGAAACAATAATGAAAACATATACAAAAACAACATAGAGGGCAAAATTATTTTACATATCTCGATTTTATAATCAAATTAATTTCTTCATTACATTAATTAATGGGGCGATTTGACTTGCATTCGCCCCTGGTATATCCTACATGACAATCCAGTTATCATTCATGTATATGTATTTTTAAATCAAATTAACAGTTTAAATTAGGAGACCACATCGGTAGTGTAATGGTTAGAGCATTCTCCTTGAGGGTGATAGATCTAGATCGTGGGTTCTAGTCTCAGTTGGTTCAAACCAAAGACAATAAAATTGGCACTTGGTCCTTTTCTGCTATGTACACAGCATCAAGGAGTAAAAGCAAGCACTTGTTGGCTCAGAATCATGATGATGTGTCCGAGTGAAGCGACATGTCTTCCCGCAGAATGTTGTTTCAGTGAGCTAGCACTATAAAAATTGAACAAGATATGATTATAATTTAAGATTATGAATTATGAAGTCTCCCAAACCGGCCACTGACGACAGGTTTAAAAAATAAATCAAAAGCTACCTTTGAAATCGAACAATGTTGAATTTTTGCGGTATTGTGGCGGCCATTTTGAAACTGGAGACCGGTAGAAATTTTTCGATGTCGGGAATCAATTCAGGACATCATAATCTATGTACATATGAAATTTCGTTGAAGTCGAACAATGTTGAATGTGTGCGGTATTGTGGCGGCCATTTTGAAAATGGCGACCGGTAAACATTTTTCGATGTCGAGAATGAATTCGGGACATCATAATGTATACCTACATATGAAATGTCGTTGAAATCGGACAATGTTGAATTTGTGCGGTATTGTGGCGACCATTTTGAAAATGGTGACCGGTAGAAATTGTTCAATGTCGGAAATCAATTCGGGACATCATTATCTACCCACATATCAAATTTTGATGATATCGGACAATGTTGATTTTTTATCGCCAATTTTTAATGCCGTGTTTTGGCAGCCGTTTTGAAAATGACAGACATCTCGAAAATTTTGAAGACGCATACTTGCTCCTCTAATAGTGACCTATTGTCTCTATCATTGTCCATTTAAAAGTTATCAACATTAATGTACGAAATTTCAGCTTTCCCATAGGATTCTATAGTAAACCCCACCCTCTTTGAACCCCTCAAAATATTACTTTAACCCCCTTTACCACAAAGCTGAAAACTTTAGGACCAACTAGAAACATATATCTATAACTCCACCAAGTTTCATGACATTCGGTCCAGTAGTTCCTGAGATCTGCCGTGGACACGTTCATGTCGCAAAGAAAGAAAGGAGAAGAAGAATAATAACTAGAATTGCCATTGCAAAGCAATAGCGGACGTCACCCAACCCCATTATTTTGGTACCTCGGTTTGCACCTTGGTTACCATGGCAAATGGCCGCCATAGCAAACGAAAATGGTCGCCATACAATTCGCAACATAATAATCTACTTGGAAACCAAATTTCGCGAAAATCGGAGGATTTTTGTATTTTGGCGGCCATTTTGGATTCAAAATGGCCACCATAGCAAACCAAAATGGTCGCCATATGGTGCAGCATGTCTTACTCCTTGTAAATATCAATTTCCATTGAAATCTTTTAATTTTTGAATTTTGTACAATTTATTTTGATTTTTTTAATTTTCATATTGGTGGCCATTTTGAAATGGCGGCTATTTTGAAAATTTTAAAAACAAAGAGCACAACTTTGAGTGATGATCTATTTTTGTATCAAGTTTCAAAAGGATCTGCTGTACGGTTTGAATTTAACATTTTTTGCACCTTGGTTACCATGGCAACGGCCGCCATTTTGAATTTTGTCAACCCCCCAAAAGCTGCCACACACTACGGTGGATATTCCTACAAAGTTTCATGAAGTTTGATGAAAGGAATCCAAAAAAAAATTAAATCGCCCTTTCTTGTTTCCATGGCAACAGCGGCAAAGTTTGTCCAACCGATTCCGATTTTTTTTTTGGCTTATCTCGTTCCACTAGATGTAGATGTTGTTCCTATTAAGTTTTATAAATTTCTGTTCGGCGAGTAACCTGCTATGATAATTTTTGTATTTTTAAATTTTTTAGCATTTTGGCCGTTTCCATTGCAACGGCAGCCATTTTGCAAAAATCAACCCTTATTGGTACAACTTCACATGGCATATGATATTCCTACAAGGTTTCATAAATGTTGATCAAGGCATCTCCGAGAAATAGAGCGGACAAAAATGTGTGGAAGAAGAATAATAATAATAATAGTGAAAAAGAAATGTAGAATAGCAATACGTCACCCGACAGCAGTCGGGGTGATGTAATAACTAGAATTGCCATTGCAAAGCAATAGCGGACGTCAACCCACCCCATTATTTTTGTACCTTGGTTTTGCACCTTGGTTACCATGGCAACGGTCGCCATTTTGAATTTTTTTCACCCCCCCCCCCC
>MJUT01031442.1:84279-111853 GCA_002080005.1 Gigantidas platifrons
ACTGACAATGTCATAGACAGGGCAGGATTATCCTCTAGGCTAGTATAGGTTGTAGCCTAGGGCCCCTCAAGCTTTGTAATGTCGCTAACATATATCACAAGTAAAAAATATTCAAGATTTAGAGGGTGGCACCATCTAAGGGGAGCCCCATAATTTGATTAACCTAGCAATATAGAGTCCGGCCCTGGTCACAGGGGACATAAGCTAGTTCAATCCCTTTGTTTTTCTTTATTGATCTACATGTACTTTCAAAAAGAGCATCTAATTAATACTGACTGTATTACATATTTTACAGGGAAATATTTCGATGTTGCTTTACATGGACAAAATTTCAAAGAAACAGAAAATAGAACTTGTAAAAGAAAATCCCGTTCTGGAAACGACAAGAGGAATGATGAAGTAACTCATGCACAAATAAATTTTGTACCAAATATCATGACAAGAAATTAAAGCAAGATGCAATCGTCAAGATAAGGCTGATGACCGAAGAAGCTAAAATTTTCAACTGAATGTCACATTAGTTTGTTTTATATGCTAAAGTGGAACTAAAAAGCTTAGAACAGTGTCTATTAACCATGTAGTTTAGACCGTGAGCGATAATATTTATCCGCTCTTGTAAAATAACAAAAACAAAACATTAAACATCATAGCAAACTGTCATATATGAACTGTGTATAATTATAATCAGAAAGCTAGACCAACGGAAGACTATGTGATATTAGAATACGACTGTGAGTGATAAATAGATAGCTACTTATCCGCTCTTTGCAAAGACATTTAACATAGCATCCGGTTGTTTAGTACATTTGTACATAGTGAATATAGACATTTGTTGACTCATTGAACAGTTGGAGTGGTGGTGG
The DNA here is from genome assembly GCA_002080005.1 of Gigantidas platifrons. Lineage (NCBI taxonomy): Eukaryota > Metazoa > Mollusca > Bivalvia > Mytilida > Modiolidae > Gigantidas > Gigantidas platifrons. The sequence continues at coordinate 85,143 of MJUT01031442.1, forward strand.
GTTCGCGACGTGTGACAGATGTATATATTAATGCTTATGGTGAAGGATTAATTCTTTATAGATTAGTGGTGTTGGACAAATGCTTAATAGTGCTTTTATATTACATTTAACTGGCAACGTACACAATTGGTATTGGACACACGTTTTATAGAATATAGTGCTTTTAAATTACATTCAACCGGCAAATTACAGTATACATAACAGTTAACCGTTACACACAGCACACTATTTATAGTGGTTCTCCGGACATTGGAGGGAATTATTTCACAAGAAGAGAAGGTACAACAATGAATATACAAAATATAAATGACAGAAAAGACAGTCCAGATGAGTTTCCTAAATATTTTCAAACCATATTGAACAAATTCGGCAGAGAAGATGAAAAATTGAGACAAAATCCGATTGTTAAAATAAATATTTTAAATGACAAAGAACTGAAGGACCTTTCCTGGATATCACAGTCACACTGTCGTACCACGCACAGGTGTACAATCTGTAATAAACGTTTTACCACGTATGGAAATTTACGCCTACACATTAGAAACAAACACAATTTAAAAGCACACATTGAATTGTACAAAGGTGAGAAACCATATATTTGCAACACATGTGGAAAAGGATATACCACTAAATCGGTCCTGCGTAAACATTCCAGTATACATACAGAAGATTATCCATACACTTGTGACACTTGTGGTAAGCAATTTAATTGGCGCACATCCTATGTTATTCATAAACAGATGCATACAGGTAATAGGGAATACACCTGTTCTCATTGTGGTAAGCGATATATTTCTAACGGTGTGTTGCAATATCACATCAAATTCACACATACCACAGATCAAGATAAACCATTTAGGTGCAAGACTTGTGGTAAACGTTTTGTTTGGCAATTTTTAATGTCCAGACACAAAAAAGTGCATACAGGTCTGAAACCATATAAATGTGACATATGTGGAAGAAGAATTACCACAAAGGACAACCTAAAACAGCACCTTGTAACCCATACAGGTGAGAAGCCATTCGTTTGTGGCACATGTGGGGAAAGATTCCCAAAGAAGGGCGGACTTACTCGACACATGTTGATACATACTGGAGAGCGGCCACATGTGTGTAACATATGTGAAAAGACATTTAAATTAAAGAGTGACTTTACACAGCACATGAATACTCATACAAATCAGAATGCACATATGTACATTGTATGGGAGTCGATTTAGACGGAGTTATTCCTTGCGTGTACACATGACAACACATTCGAACGAGACACCATACATATGTGACATTTGTGGAAAAGGCTTTAAGCGTAGAGATAAATTAAGAGAATATACTAGAATACATACTCGTGACAAAAGTTATATTTTTACAACATGTGGAAAGGCTTTTAATTATCGTTTAACCTTTAAAAAGCATGTAAGATTACATACTGCTGAAAAACAGCATCTTTGTATAATTTGTGGAAAAAAGTTTCTTTCACGTTTTAGATTATTAAGTCATAGAAAAACACACACTGGAGAACGCCCACACAAGTGTACTACTTGCGGCAAAGGATTCTTTTCAAAGGATGTATTAAAGGCCCATTTAAGGATCCATTCGGGAGAGAAGCCATTCGAATGTTCCGTATGTTATATGAGAATTAGATATATTACAAACTTGAAAGATCACATGAAAACTCATACTGGAGAAAAGCATACCTGTGACACCTGTGGGAAGAGTTTTAGGTCAATGTCATACTTACATAAACATACTAGGAAACATGCGAAGGACGATTTATAATAGCATTATTATAGTACATGTAGTAGTAGTAGTAGTAGTAGCAGGAGAGACACTACAACTTTTGCTCACCTCGTAAATTTCCCTTTTTTCAAAATATGTGTATTACCTCAGTGAAAACACACAATCTAGACAAACTGCAACAAGTGTATTATTCCAGTAAAACACCTGTAAATACAGTATTGATATTAATAAAAAAAAATTGTCCTGCAGTGGTTCTATTTGAGCAGTGAAATTGCATTGACTGGAGAAATTTTTGAACTCGAGGGCACAAACCCAATGTGTCATGGATCCTTCATTTGTGCACAAATAAAAATCTGCATAACAATTATTGTAGCATAATGTCATTTATATCGCTGGTTCTTTGGATTTATTTAATTTCTGCCTTGCTAGCCCTTCTCCCTGGGAAGGATCCACTTCATTCATATACATATAAATCTGAAGTATTCTCCAGTGAAGTTTGTTTACATTTGGTTGAGTTGTTTTGAAGGCAGATGGACAACGGACACAAATAAATAGAGAAAAATACATGACCTTTCCCATATTGGCCCTGGTACATGTATCATCCAGAGATTCCCATATTAGCCCGAGACACAGTTGAGGGCTAATATGGGTCGAGGGATGATACCAGGGCCAATATGGAAAAGGTCATGCATTATTCATTTTATCATATACTTCAAACATTTCAATATGAGCAACAATGAAACAAAATTTTTAAATCTTATCAAATTTTTGAAATTTTTGAGATTTTATGAAATTTTTGAAATTTTGAATTTATTTGAAAATTTTGAACTTTAAAAAGATGATACAGGAAGTGCTTAGCACGAGAGGCTGAATATGGGGATTCGTTCACGAGAGGCTGAATATGAATATTTGCCCTGCTCAGGGAAAATATGGGTATTCAACTTCCGGTCATAATACATATGCAAAACCTCTCATATTAATGCAAAGTATATGATAAATAAAAATTAATTTCACCTTTTTCATGCAGGTTAGCTAAACATTTTTCAACCATTTAAACCTACAAACCATCCCAACAAAATTACCCTGTGGTTTCAAAAGAGAAGACTTAAAACACTTTTATACAATAGAAAAGTTTTAAGATACCAAGGCAGTAATCAAAAGCCGTAAGTCGAAGAATTAAAGGACAGACCAATGCAATTTCCAAATGAAAAAGGACAATAGAACATTCCTGCTAAGTTTACTTTTTAGCTCACCTGGCCAAAGGCCATGTGAGCTTTTGTCATGGGTAAGCATCCTTCGTCCGTTAACTTTTCACATTTAAATCTTCTTCTCTGAAACCACTGAACAGATTTGAACCAAACTTGCCAGAAATGTTCATTGGGTGGTCCTCTACCAGATTTGTGTTTTTGGTGCTGATTTCAAATTCAACATGGCTGCCAGGGCCCATAATGTGTTCTGGTTGGTTGAAATTTTAAAAATCTTCTTGTTAGAAATCACTGAGCCATTTGAATTGTGACTTTGCAGGAATGATCATTGGGTGGTCCTGTACTAAACTGTGAATCATTTTCTGATCGAAAATTCAAGATGGCCACCATGACTCGACTTAGTAACATTGGACCCTATGGGAATTTCACATTTTCATATTTTTTTTTTTCCGAAACCACATGACAGATTTGAACCAAACTTGGCAGAAATGTTCATTAGATGGTCATATACAAGATTTATGTTTTTGGTGCTGATCGGAAATCCAACATGGCTGCCAGGGCTCATAATGTGTTCTGATTGGTTGAAATTTTAAAAATCTTCTTGTTAGAAACCACTACTTAACCAATTGAATTGTGACTTTACAGGAATGATCATTGGGTGATCCTGTACTAAAGTTATGAATCTTTTGCTGATCGGAAATTCAAGATGGCCGCCATGACTCGACTTAATTTAACATTGGACCCTATGGGAATTTCACATTTTCATCTTTTTTTTCTGAAACCACGAAACAGATTTGAACCAAACTTGGCAGAAATGTTCATTAGATGGTCATATACAAGATTTTTGTTTTTAGGGCTGATCGGAAATCCAACATGGCTGCCAGGGCCCATAATGTGTTCTGATTGGTCGAAAGTTTAAAAATCTTCTTGTTAGAAACCACTAAGCCAATTGAATTGTGACTTTACAGGAATGATTATTGGGTGATCCTGTACTTAACTTGTGAATCGTTTGCTGATCGGAAATTCAAGGTGGCCGCCATGACTCAACTTAGTTTTAACATAGGACCCTATGGAAAAATTGTTTAAAGTCTTCTCCTCTGAAACCAGCAAGTCAATTGAAAGCAAACATGGCATGAATGGTCCTTAGGTGGTCAACTTTCAAACTTATGTCCTGAGCCCGATCTCCATCCAAGATGGCCACCGTCAGCGGACATAATTTTAGCATACATGTAGGACCCTATGGGAAAATTGTTTAAAAGTTTTCTTCTCTGAAACCAGTCAGCCAATTTAAAGCAAACATGGCATGGATGGTCCTTGGGTAGTATACTTTTAAAATTGTGTCCGGTCACCATGACCTCCATCCAAGATGGCTGCCATGAGCAGACATAGTTTTAACATAGAACCCTATGGGATTTGAATAGTAACTTAGATGTATTCGGCATGCAGACATTCTTAAGAGGGCTTAGTTATGTCAGGTGAGCGATACAGGCTCACCTGAGCCTCTAGTTAATTGCTTAGTGGTTTTGAGCACTATATTGCTAAAACAGTTACGAACAGGGTCCTATGTTCAAAAATGTTATTACGTGGTGTCCATACAATGTATCTTGTATATCTGATGAACAGAAGAAAGACCTAGTATATCCTATAAGACATCCCAGTTATCATTCATGTATATCTATGGTGAAATAAAATTCACAATTTAAGAAACCACCTCTGTGGTGTAATGGTTAGAGAGTTCGCCTCGAGTGTGGTAGATCGTGGGTTCATCGGTGGTGTAATGGTTAGAGAATTCTCCTCAAGTGTGGTAGATCTTGGGTTCATCGGTGGTGTAATGGTTAGAGAGTTCGCCTCGTGTGCGGTATATCGTAGGTTCATCGGTGGTGTAATGGTTAGAGAGTTCTCCTCGAGTGCGGTAGATCGTAGGTTCATCGGTGGTGTAATGGTTAGAGAGTTCGTCTCGAGTGTGGTAGATCCTGAGTTCATCGGTGGTGTAATGGTTAGAGGGTTGTTCTCAAGTGCGGTAGATCGTAGGTTCATCGGTGGTGTAATGGTTAGAGAGTTCGTCTCGAGTGTGGTAGATCCTGGGTTCATCGGTGGTGTAATGGTTAGAGAGTTTGTCTCGAGTGTGGTAGATCCTGGGTTCATCGGTGGTGTAATGGTTAGAGGGTTCTCCTCAAGTGCGGTAGATTGTAGGTTCATCGGTGGTGTAATGGTTAGAGTTTTCTCAAGTGCGGTAGATCGTGGGTTCATCGGTGGTGTAATGGTTAGAGAGTTCGCCTCGAGTGTGGTAGATCGTAGGTTCATCTGTGGTGTAATTATTAGAGAGTTCTCCTCGAGTGCGGTAGATCGTGGGTTCATCGGTGGTGTAATGGTTGGAGAGTTCGCCTCGAGTGTGGTAGATCCTGGGTTCATCGGTGGTGCAATGGTTAGAGAGTGCGGTAGATCCTGGGTTCATCGGTGTTGTAATGGTTAAGAGAGTGCGGTAGATCCTGGGTTCATCGGTGGTGTAATGGTTAGAGAGTTCGCCTCGAGTGTGGTAGATCGTAGGTTCATCTGTGGTGTAATGATTAGAGTTCTCCTCAAGTGCAGTAGATCATAGGTTCATCGGTGGTATAATGGTTAGAGAGTTCGTCTCGAGTGTGGTAGATCCTGGGTTCATCGGTGGTGTGATGGTTAGAGGGTTCTCCTCAAGTGCGGTAGATCGTGGGTTCATCGGTGGTGTAATGGTTAAAGAGTTCGCCTCGAGTGTGGTAGATCCTGGGTTCATCGGTGATGTAATGGTTAGTGAGTTGTCAAGTGCAGTAGATCGGGGGTTCATCGGTGGTGTAATGGTTAGAGAGTTCGTCTCGAGTGTGATAGATCGTGGGTTCATCGGTGGAGTAATGGTTAGAGTTCTCCTCGAGTGTGGTAGATCCTGGGTTCATGAGTGGTGTAATGGTTAGAGAGTTCTCAAGTGTGGTAGATCGTAGGTTAATCTGTGGTGTAATGGTTAGAGAGTTCACCTCGAGTGCGGTAGATCGTAGGTTCATCAGTGGTGTAATGGTTAGAGAGTTCTCCTCGAGTGCGGTAGATCGTAGGTTCATCGGCCGTGGTGTAATGGTTAGAGAGTTATCCTCGAGTGCGGTAGATCATATGTTCATCGGTGGTGTAATGGTTAGAGAGTTCTCCTCGAGTGCGGTAGATCGTAGGTTCATCGGTGGTATAATGGTTAGAGTGTTCTCCTAGAGTGTGGTAGATTGTGGGTTCATCGGTGGTGTAATGGTTAGAGAGTTTGCCTCGAGTGTGGTAGTTTGTGGTGTAATGGTTAGAGAGTTCGCCTCGAGTGTGGTAGTTTGTGGTGTAATGGTTAGAGAGTTCTCCTCAAGTGTGGTAGATCCCGGGTTCATCGGTGATGTAATGGTTAGAGAGTTGTCGAGTGCGGTAGATCGGGGGTTCATCGGTGGTGTAATGGTTAGAGAGTTCGCCTCGAGTGTGATAGATCATGGGTTCATCGGTGGAGTAATGGTTAGAGTTCTCCTCGAGTGTGGTAGATCCTGGGTTCATCAGAGGTGTAATGGTTAGAGAGTTCTCCTCAAGTGTGGTAGATCGTAGGTTCATCTGTGGTGTAATGATTAGAGAGTTTGCCTCGAGTGTGGTAGATCGTAGGTTCATCTGTGGTGTAATGGTTAGAGAGTTCACCTCGAGTGCGGTAGATCGTAGGTTCATCGGCCGTGGTGTAATGGTTAGAGAGTTCTCTTTGAATGCAGTAGATCGTAGGTTCATCGGCCGTGGTGTAATGGTTAGAGAGTTCTTCTTGAGTGCGATAGATGGTAGGTTCATCGGCGTTGTGTAATGGTTAGAGAGTTCTCCTCGAGTGCGGTAGATCGTAGGTTCATCGGCCGTTGTGTAATGGTTAGAGAGTTCTCCTCGAGTGCGGTAGATCGTAGGTTCATCAGTGGTGTAATGGTTAGAGTGTTCTCCTCGAGTGCGGTAGATCGTAGGTTCATCGGCCGTTGTGTAATGGTTAGAGAGTTCTCCTCGAGTGCGGTAGATCGTAGGTTCATCAGTGGTGTAATGGTTAGAGAGTTCTCCTAGAGTGTGGTAGATCGTGGGTTCATCAGTGGTGTAATGGTTAGAGAGTTCGCCTCCAGTGTGGTAGATCCTGGGTTCATCGGTGATGTAATGGTTAGAGAGTTGTTGAGTGCGGTAGATCGGGGGTTCATCGGTGGTGTAATTGTTAGAGAGTTTGCCTCGAGTGTGATAGATCGTGTGTTCATCTGTGGAGTAATGGTTAGAGTTCTCCTCGAGTGTGGTAGATCCTGGGTTCATCAGTGGTGTAATAGAGAGTTCTCCTCAAGTGTGGTAGATCGTAGGTTCATCGAGTGGTGTAATGATTAGAGAGTTCGCCTCGAGTGTGGCAGAACCTGGGTTCATCGAGTGGTGTAATGATTAGAGAGTTCGCCTCGAGTGTGGTAGATCCTGGGTTCATCGGTGGTATAATGGTTAGAGAGTTCTCCTCGAGTCCGGTAGATCATAGGTTCATCGTTGATGTAATGGTTAGAGAGTTCTCCTAGAGTGTGGTAGATCGTGGGTTCATCGGTGGTGTAATGGTTAGAGAGTTCGCCTCGAGTGTGGTAGATCCTGGGTTCATCGGTGGTGTAATGGTTAGAGTTCACCTCGAGTGTGGTAGATCCTGGGTTCATCAGTGGTGTAATAGTTAGAGAGTTCACCTCGAGTGTGGTAGATCCTGGGTTCATCGGTGGTGTAATGGTTAGAGAGTTTGCCTCGAGTGTGGTAGATCCTGGGTTCATTGGTGGTGTAATGGTTAGAGAGTTCGCCTCGAGTGTGGTAGATCCTGGGTTCATCGGTGGTGTAATGGTTAGACAGTCGCCTCGAGTGCGGTAGATCCTGGGTTCATCGGTGGTGTAATGGTTAGAGAGTTCGCTTCGAGTGTGGTAGATCCTGGGTTCATCGGTGGGGTAATGGTTAGAGAGTTCGCCTCGAGTGTGGTAGATCGTGGGTTCATAGGTGGTGTAATGGTTAGAGAGTTCACCTCGAGTGTGGTAGATCCTGGGTTCATCTGTGGTGTAATAGTTAGAGAGTTCTCCTAGAGAGCGGTAGATCCTGGGTTCATCGGTGGTGTAATGGTTAGAGAGTTCGCCTCGAGTGTGGTAGATCCTGGGTTCATCGGTGGTGTAATGGTTAGAGAGTTCACCTCAAGTGCGGTAGATCCTGGGTTCATCGGTGGTGTAATGGTTAGAGAGTTCGCCTCGAGTGTGGTAGATCGTAGGTTCATCGGGGGTTTAATGGTTAGAGAGTTCGCCTCGATTGCGGTAGATCCTGGGTTCATTGGTGGTGTAATGGTTAGAGAATTCGCCTAGAGTGCGGTAGATCGTAGGTTCATCGGTGGTGTAATGGTTAGAGAGTTCTCCTCGAGTGTGGTAGATCGTGGGTTCATCGGTGGTGTAATGGTTAGAGAGTTCGCCTCGAGTGTGGTAGATCGTAGATTCATCGGTGGTGTAATGGTTAGAGAGTTCGCCTCGAGTGTAGTAGATCGTGGGTTCATCGGTGGTGTAATGGTTAGAGAGTTCGCCTCGAGTGTGGTAGATCGTAGGTTCATCGGTGGTGTAATGGTTAGACAGTTCTCCTCTAGTGTGGTAGATCCTGGGTTCATCGGTGATGTAATGGTTAGAGAGTTCGCCTCGAGTGTGGTAGATCCTGGGTTCATCGGTGGTGTAATGGTTAGAGAGTTCGCCTCGAGTGTGGTAGATCCTGGGTTCATCTGTGGTGTAATGGTTAGAGAGTTCTCCTCGAGTGTGGTAGATCCTGGGTTCATCTGTGGTGTAATGGTTAGAGAGTTTGCCTCGAGTGTGGTAGATGGTGGGTTCATCGGTGGTGTAATGGTTAGAGAGTTCACCTCGAGTGTGGTAGATCCTGGGTTCATCGGTGGTGTAATGGTTAGAGAGTTTTCCTCGAGTGTGGTAGTTTGTGGTGTAATGGTTAGAGAGTTCGACTAAAGTGCGGTAGATCGTGGGTTCGCGATCCAATCGGGTTAAACCAAACACTATGAAATTGGTATTTGTTGCTTCTCGGCTAAGCACGCAGCATCAAGGATTAAAAGCAAAGATTGGCTCGGAATTAGGATAATGTGTCTGAGTGGAGCAACATGTCTACCTGTGGACTGTTTTGCAGTGAGCTAGCACTAACAAAATCCAATTAAGCTTGTTGATCTAGTACAAAGTGGACACTCATAAACTTACAGGATTAATATAGGAATATTACTGCAACATTTGCGTCGAGGTGATTCAATGTTACATTGCAAGATAAGAAAATAAATGTAGGAGACGCATCACACACCACTGGTGGATGAAATTTAATGAAAAAAAGGGTATCATTAACTAACAAACTACATATGCAGGCATATAAATTATATTAACAACTTGTATGTGAAAATAAAATTTAATATAAAATCATGTTAAAATCAAAATAACAATTAATATTTTATATCATACAATTTCTTATACAAATGTATTTGGTGTTCCTCCAATGAACACTGGTTATATACTGATATATTTTAACCAATCAAAACAGGAGGATTCATAGAAAATATTCATATATGGTTTTACATTGTCACTTTAATTTCTGATGGGGAGTAATAGTTTAATGAAATAGCTGGTCTGTACAGACCACTTTCAAGTACCACTGAAGAATCTGGTCCTCTTAATAAGGCAGTTATTGACAATCAGAGCTTCTTTGTGGTTTTCTCTATAACTAAGCTTGATCATCATTATTCGGCTTATTAATTGCATCAAACAATCATTGTAATATACGGTATATGTAATAGCATTAACTAATCATAAAGATTCTGTTAAAAAAAACCAGAGTCTCTACGACATGAAATTATAATTAAAAAGTTAGGGTTTTGGACCCCTCATAGACAAGATATGCTAATTATAAGGGCCAAGATAATTTTTGTTAATTAGCTTAGAGAGGAATTTTTCTATAGTGTAATTCTACTGAAACACTGCATACAAATAGACTACATATAAAAATATTATCATAAAGAAAATTAAATCATCAAAATTAGATTAAAAATAATAGCTCAACACAAACCCCGTTCATGGGGAGGTGTACTCAATACAAAATGTACAACAATATATGATAAAGTTCGACAGTGATTTTCTCTATGTTAACTCCGGTTTTCACCACCAATAAAACTGACTGCCATGATATAACTGAAATATTGTTGAAAGTGTCGTTAAACACCATAACCAAACCAAAAAAAAAAACTGATGAACACCTTTGGGGCCTCTTGTTTCTGCTGTGGATCTCCAGTCATAACAAAAAAAAACTTTACTATATATTGGCAAAACTATAAGTAAAAGGTGAATTTATAGCATGGAAGCAAAATAAAATTATTATCGAGTTAACTGCCAAGGGGTATATACCGGTAATAGACATCAAATGACCTTATGAAAACTTGCTACCATCTCTGTCTGGTCCAGTCTGAAACTTTGCTGGTATATATTTATGTATCTTCAGTCAATCCTGCCTTAAAGGGCACCTCTATATAACAAATCACTGTCTATAAAGGGCAGTCTCATTTTTCACATTAATGAATAGTGAATATAATTTTAACCTGTATATAAAGGGCACCTGCTCATAAAGGCCACATTTTCAGGTTCCCTCGAGAGGCCTTTATATGCAGGTTTACTGTATACATATTCCTTTAAGTAATTCTAAAAGAAATATTGAAACTCTTAGAAACTGAAATCTGGAATATGAAAATCATCTATCCTGATTAAAAAAATGTTACAAAAAAATAACTGACTACAAATGTTTCCAACAAATTACAGTATGCTAAAAAATTAGAAATCATATTTCACAGCTGATGGAAATGGAAGACATAAATTTGAATTAAAAAACAATATTTACAAATTACGAACCATTTTTCTTAACACTAAAACATCTTAAACTAATGCAACTCAAAATGACAGTAAAATAATATAATTAGCCTATTTGATAAGCAAAGCTGCATAGGTTTATGACGTGCTTCAAGTTACATAAACCATACAAGTATTATTTTATTATAATCTGTAAAAATGTGCTTCAAGTCACATAAACCATACAAGTATTATTTTATTATAAATTTTATTAATCTGTAAAAATGTGCTTCAAGGTACATAAGCCATAAAAGTATTATTTTATTATAGTCTGTAAAAATGTGCTTCAAGTTACAATGTACATAAATCATAAAAGTATTATTTTATTATAATCTGTAAAAATGTGCTTCAAGTTACATAAACCATAAAAGTATTATTTTATTATAGTCTGTAAAAATGTGCTTCAAGTTACATAAACCATAAAAGTATTATTTTATTATAATCTGTAAAAATGTGCTTCAAGTTATATAAATCATACAAGTATCATTTTATCATAATCTGTAAAAATGCAATAAAAAGTTGATATTTTTCTTCTGGAATTATTTTTCACAACTTTTCCATTAAAAAGTGCATGAGAGTGGGTAGGATAGGATGTTATAAGATATCCATGTTTAACCTTTAATGGAATCATGATCATGCATCCTAAGGCAAAGACACAGAGACATAACCTTGGGTAATGGTTAGCAGAACTTCTGGGTACAAGTCAAACCTGCTGAAGTGATCTTAATTGAAATTTCCCTTCAAAGTGCATTTCATATTAATTAAACCTTTTTTAAGCACTGAATCACCTATTGTGTGTGATCCTATATCAATGTTCCTTTAGAAGGAAACATGAGACAGACTTGACTGCATTTTCATATTAATCAAACCTGTATTTAGCGACCACCTGTCTTATATGACCATATTTCAATGTTCCTTTGGAAGGTCACATAAGACAGATTTAACTGTATATGGGTGTTTTTGAAGGAGGAATCATTAGCCAACGACAATGCAAGAATTTTACAAAGCCAGGATTAATAATAACTGACACAATGATAGACAGTCAAACCTGCCCATGCGGTCACCTGTATTAAAAGGTTACCTTTTTCTTGTCCTGTCATAGAAAAAAATTATATAAATTGAACCTCTTTTAAAGGGTCACCTGTCTTAGAAGGCCACTTTTTCTTTGTCCAAAAAGTGTCCTCTTAATACAGGATTCACTGTATATTTTTCATGATTTTGACATATATTGAATGGCTACAAGATGATGTACAATCCATGATATAAAAAATATAATTTCCTCCTACCACCAACACATAATTTTTAATGGAATAAGCCTGATTAAAAAATATCTAAATAGAAACCATGATAAAAAAAAATTAAAAATAATTTCTATCGAGATAATTAACAATATACATTTTATCAATTCATGTGATTTAAAATATATTCTACACTAAACAACAACATCTAAAAGCTGGATAAAATATAATCAATTTTTGTAAGGGACCAATTATTTCATCTTTAAGAGGAGCACTATGTTTTTCCTCTAAGGCAGAACATTTTTTTTGCATATGAAAAATCTGATTTTTTTTCGGGAGGGGCATGAAAAATCAGCAATTTTCTTAATAGCCTCCCTCCCCCTAAAAGTAAAATGGTCATTACCTAGCTAATATTATTTAATTGGCTTTATGTGTGTGTTTAACTAATATTATTTAATTGGCCTTATTATGTGTGTGTTTAACTAGTATTATTTAATTGGCCTGATGTGTGTGTTTAACTAATATTATTTAATTGGCCTTATGTGTGTGTTTAAATAATATTATTTAATTGGCCTTATGTGTGTGTAATGCCATTTTCAACAATATTATGGTGGTCTGTTTTATTGGTGGAGGAAATTAGGAGTTACTGGCAGAAAACAACCGACAATAGTTTGAGTAAATTTGACCTCACAACCTTAAAGCCTTTTGATCTCGTTCTACAAAAAAAAAATGTAATTAATTTAGTTATTACTTTGAGTGATTTCATTTATATTCAAACTGATTATAAGATACATATATTTTCTTCAGGAAGATATGATCAAGATGGGCATCTGTCTCTATAGTAATTTTAGTCATTTCCACTAGTACCAATTTGGATACTTTTTTTTATTGTGTCTTCTTGGGGGCTATACCTCCACCCTCCTATACAAATGGCTTTTAAAACATAAAATTTCTTTCTTATCTAGTGTATTGGTTCTTGGGTTGCTGGTATAATTATAGCTTTTTGATATTGATCTTTATACATAACTTTCATAATTACGTATTATTACTGGATTTCCATATTTAAAGGGAGAATTTATTGTGTTTTCTACATTGTAGCTTCGATTTCAATTAATTTAGCTAATTAATTTCTTCCCAAAAAAACCCTCCTTTAAAGTAAATGTCAATACTTGTTATAGATAGTATGGAACATTATATACCATTTAAATAGCTTCAAACATACAAAAAATTAAAAGATATAATAAATTGATCATAATAAAAAAAAAAATTAAAAAAATCCTGTTCTTGTCTCAATTTAATAATTTAAATGTATTCTTGAAGAGGGGTGACAAATATTAGAATAACAATAGCAATGGAACATATGTTAAGGAGATTGGACATGAATCCACACTAGCAAGCAAATGTTTTTATACAAATAATCTTTTGACATAAATAGACTTGGCTTTATGAGATAACAATTTCAATGTCAAACAAAGGGGAATAACTGAGATATAGAAGACATATAGTTATCTTTTCCTACCCTTCCTACACAAAGAAGAAAATCTATGAAAATTTGTACCAACAGAATTAAATAAATTTACATAAATCAACAATTTAACATATCCTCCATTACTAGATTTCTGTTTATATTGTCACTATGGCAACAACTGTTAGCATCACTAAAATTGTTATTACTGCGAAGATAACTGCCTTCTTTTAACTGCTACAATAACTGACCATACCAGAGCTATGGCATTTCCAAACAGAACACGATACTGTAAAAAAAAAAACATTATTGTTATTTTAGATATTACTACTGTGAAACTTAAGAGTGAGTGATTGATTGTTGTTTTACACCAGATGATCCATTTGTCAGCTATATCATGGAGAGGGCCCGGGTGGCTCAATGAGTTAGGTAGTTGAATTACCTAGCAACTCATACAAGCCTATCACTATGGTGTGGGTTCGCGCCCAGCTTTGTAAATTACAAAAAAGGGTGCAGTCAACTCACAACCGCAAGTGATAAAGTCTACCAGTTGCTTGCCCATGGTCGGTGGTTCTCTCCGGGTACTCCGGCTTCTTCCAGCACTAAAACTGGTCGCCACGATATAGCTGAAATGGCATTAATAACCAAAAATCAAATCAAATCATGGAGAGAACAAGTTTACATTCAATGAAATGATGATGATCTCGTCTTTGTATTAGACAAACATGCTTAATGTGATCTTTACTGTGCTAGATCACTGAAACAACAGTCTATGTGTGGCAATGTCGCTCCACTGAGACACATTATTCTGATTCCAAACCAACCAGTCTTTGCTCCTATTCCTTAAAACTGTGTGCTTAATGCATCCCAAGAAGGATATCTGACGAAACTCCATTACGGGTCACATGCAAGTGACCCTATGCACCATCCAATGAAAATGGTGAGACTGTGAAAGTGTAGCTAAACAGCTTTTGCATGCTACAAGCAATTTGATAAGCCGAAAAGGGTCATAACTGTATTAATCATATCCATATATATTCTATTGACATAAGTTAACTCGCATGTGAGCCGTAATGGGGCTTCCTCAGATCTCCCACGCTGTGACAGATCAGTAAAAGGTAGCAAGTGAGAGATCTGATTTTAATCCAATTGATTGCCATATTTTTCAACATAAAAACAAACATAAAAAACGTGTCATGTAATACAGTGAAACCTGTCTAAACCGAACCCTGAGTAATCCGAAAACCTGCCTAAACCAGACAGACTTTACAGTCCCATCTATTAAATATCTATGTAATTTGAACCTGTGTAAACCAAACACCTGTCTAAATTGAACATACATGTATTATTCAGTCCTAAAGGGGTTCGGTTTAGACAGGTTTTACTGTAGTGAGTGAGTGATTGTTGTATAACAATTAACTCAGCAATTTTTCAGCTATATCATGGCGAGAACAAGTTAATTTTCAATGAAATGATGATTAAAGTCCGCTTTGTATTAGACCAACATGCATAGTTGGATTTTTATAGTGCTACATGTAGCTCAATGAAACAACAGTCCGCGGATAGACATGTCACCCTACTTGGACACATTATCCTGATTCCGAGCCAACCAATCTTTGCTTTTCTTCCTTAATGCTGCGTGCTTAGCGGAGAAGCAACAAATACCAATTTGAGTCTTTGGTTTGACCCGATTGGGGCTTGAACCTACCGAACTCGAGGTGACCACACTGACCATTACATCACCATTGTAGTTAACTTGTCATGTAAACAATGTATAATTTACCTTTTGTGGCACATAGTTCACGTTTATAAACTGGAAAATAGTCCATATTTGCCAGTTCATTTTCAAAATCGGCCAGAATGTTTCTTTAATTTTGACGACAGCTGCCTGATGACCATAACCCTGCAAAAAAAAAATTAAAAAGAACTAAATTATAATGTATATGGTATCTACATATATATTTTGTAACATTGATTATTTTTATCTTTTGTATTATTATTATTAATTATTGCTTACTGTACAGCAAGCAATCAATCGGCTATATTCAGGACGCGAACAAGTTCAACAATAATTATATAAAATACCCCAGATAGAAAAGTGGGATGGATGGTAAAACCACGGCAATGACCTTTGATTACCATAATGCACCTACTTTTTTTTCGAAATCTACAAAAGATGATTGATTTAACGCCACTTTCAGCAATATTTCAGCTATATCGTGATGACCAGTTTTAGTGGTGGAAGAAGCCGGAGTACTCGGAGAGAACAACCGACCATGGGCAAGCAACTGGTAAACTTTATAACTTGTGGCTGCGAGTCGAGTGCACCCTTTTTGTAATTTACAAAGCCAGGCAAGAGCCCCCGCCGTATTGGTGATAGGGTTGTAGGAGTTGCTCGGTAATCCAACTACATAACTCATTGAGCCACCCAGGCCCTTATCTACGAAAGAGGTCTTTAACATGCAGATAGTGTGGCACTCTCCAAACACATTATCCACTATGGACCACAGTCAGACTTTCCGCATTGTAACCTGACATCCCCCCAATGAAAGGGCTCCCCTTATCCACCATCTGGGGACACGCTGCACAGCTCTGTGGGGTTTGAGCCTTGGCAATCTTCACCAGTTCCCAGTGTAATATTGAACTACATTTGAACCTTGTTTAATTTATGTTGAAGTCAAAAGGATAGATGATATTACTTTGATATACCAGAGTATTCAGCATATCCAAGTTAAATTAAACTAAAATCTACTATAAACAGACCATATCTTTACTTTGGGTTGTCTCGGGAAACAAGTTTAACCTAGTTTGAGATGACGAAATTTGGCCATTAAAAAAAGATTTTACAATACAGTCAATTCCACTTATTTGATAATACAAGACAAGAATCTGACTTGAACCGTGCTTGTCAATAAATGGCAATAAAAACTTTAATCCGTAGGTATTGAAAAATATTGTCAGGATGGGTAGCAGAATTTTTTGGGGGGTCTAACCATTTATTTGATACATTTTGTATATAATTAAATTAATATTTACCTCTAATAATGTCACTGTATAAAGAAAGAAAAGGATGAAAGGTGGTGCAAATACAAATCTGTCAAATAAGACACGCTTGATTCCATCTAATGTAGCCGACTCCTTCTTCTTAGGTACTATCTTGTCTAACATGATGTAGAAGTAATGAATTAATGGTCCACTAACTACAAAACTAAAAATAAAATAATCATTTTGAGGAATTCCCAGTTAACATTTAGGAGGGTTTGCGTGCACAAACTTTTTAATGAAATATTCATGAAAAGGGGCTATAACTCCTTCAGAAATGGTTCCATTAAACTGCCGTAACGATATGTAATTATTCAAATGATTATAACCAGGCATGCAAATATTTCATTTTTCACATTTAAATATAGGTGTTTGGTTTACTACATTTTAGATCAAATATTTTGAGTGAAAAGGGGCTATAATTCCTTCAAAACTGATCCAATTTAATTGTTATAACAGTATCCAAACTTCTTATGATTATAAATACCGGTAAGCAAGCATGCAATGTTTTGAAATTTTTTTATTTAAAACATAATAGGAGATTTGTGTATACAATTTTTTATATGAAATGTTCTAAATTAAAAATAACTCCTTTAAAAATTGATATCAAACTGTCGTAACTATATACCGATATGCAAATCTTTGTATGGAAAAAAGAAAACATTAAAAGTTTTCAGGAATTTCCATTAAAATGGTAGGACTTGCACATATATACTGTTGTGATGGATGGACCAATGGGACGAAAACAATATGATTTTAATCAATAATTAATAAGGAGGATCTGACAGAGGGTCCTCTTATATGATGTGGTATCTAACTAGATGTTCATCTGAGCCTGTTTTACTCAGGGTGAGTGATGTAGTTAATTATATAATATGATAATAGATTACCTAACTTGGGACGAAGTCCAATATTTTATTTATACAATATTTTGTTTTTAATACTTTGGTACTCGTGGCCCCTTTGTTTAATGAGCTTTTTTGAGTTATTTTTTACTGCACATCCAAATTTCTGCAGAAACCCCCTGTACTGGTTTCCGGTGCGTCATTTCCGGTGCATGGAATTTTAGGCATTAGTGATATGGAAAAATATTGCTACTTCTACCATAGTTGGGACGAAGTCCCATATTACTAGTGGTAGTCATGCATAATCAAATGCAGGGCAAGTTTTCAAAACAATCAAGTGAAGAAAAAAATAATTTCTCTTTTGTTTCAATAACAATGTATACACTTATTATGTTATATATCTTTGGTTTACTGGACAATAATTTAGTTTTTTGTTTGGTTCCATGATAAAATTCAGCTTTTCTTAAATTTAGGTCAAATAAAAACAGGGACAAAAACATAGATTTGATCCCCTCCCCTACCTGCTACTCCCCAGCTGTTTGTGCTTTTATTGAACTTCATTATGCTGCTGTATCCACATAAATTATTATGCAATGATTTTACAATACAAAATGTATCTACATTTTGAAAAACTTACCTGAATGAAGCATATGCCGCAACACTTCGCCATGCAATTTTCCCGCCATTTTGTGGATTAGGAACAATAAGTTGTGATATAATGTTACCAATTGATGACACTGATGCACTACAAAAATACATATATAATATTAGTGAAAAAAAAAAACATATGTTGGTTCAAGCTCTCAAACACTTTAAAATTATTTGGATTTCCAATCTTTCGACTTTGAGCGTGCCTGATGAAAGCGATTCCGAAAGTGCATCGTGCACATTGAATTAGATACCGACATTTTTATCAACATAGATGCTATATCTCAGCACCTGAACTCTTGCTGTTGGGTTTGAGTAATTATTGTTTCTTTTGTCTGAGGTTTTATGGGTTTGTTTCCACTTATGCTATTAGTACCGGTTGCAGTATTATACCTGGATCTGAGGTATAGAAATCATCCTACAAATTTAAACTTGCCTTTACAAAAGAAGATCGTATTTCTTTGTCAGAAATAAATTGTTAATGAATTAATGATATTGCTCTTTAAAACCACCGCAGAAATTGACAGAAACCTATCAAGCTTGCTAGTGGTTGCTTCCTAACGCCAAATCGAGTCATTTTTGAACTACATCATGGTGAATACCAGTTACATTCAGAATGTCGACTTTGAACTAAACCAACACGCTTAGTCAGATTTTTATTGTGCTAGCTCACTGAAACAACATTTGCAGATAGACATGTCGGTCCATTTGGACACATTTTCGTTATTCTGAGGAAACCACTACTTGCTCTTACTCTTAAATGGTATGTGATTACAGGAGAAGCAACAAATCAATTTCATAGTCTTTCTTTTGATCCTACCAGGCTCTAACTTGATCTACTTGAGGTGAGCATGCTCATCATTACACAACTGATGCAACCAACTAGATAAGGCAATTGAAATATATTACATTATTTTGTGATTTTTTTGTTGTTTTTTTGTGCTTTAACACCACTTTCAGCAATATTCCAGCTATATCATGGCGACCAGTTTTAGTGGTGGGAGAAGTCGGAATACCCGGAGAGAACCACCAATCATGGGCAAGCAATTGATCAACTTTATCACTTCCGGTTGCAAGTAGAGAGCACCCTTTTTTGTAATTTACAAAGCCGGGCACTAACCCACGCCGTATTGGTGATAGGCTTGTATGAGTTGTTAGGTACATGTAATCCAACTACTAACTCATTGAGCCACTCGGGCCCTAAATAATATTTTAAAGCATGTTAGCAGAAACACAGTTCTTTTTATTGGCCTATATTTTTATTTGCAATCCAGTATAAAATCTTGGTCCCAAGGCTCCAGTAAGTCATAAAAAAGCAGATGAATCTCGGACTATGTCAGGACTAGTTAAAATGTGCTTTCAAGACATTTTAGTAGGTGGCTACTCCAAATATTTTCTGTCGCTGATCAAAAATGGTGCAAAATCATGCATATGCATTCTAGACATTTCCTGACCTCATTTTCCCATTAATATAAGATCTCCTCTTATTTTTTTGGGAGAGGGGTCAAAACAATCATATACATAATAGATCCATGGCAGCGACACACATTTTACCTTGAGATTGAGATCGTTGAGATTATGATGCCGAAGAAAATTTTGTCTATATCTTCATAAGATATAAGATGAACATACAGACAAACATTTCTTGAAGGCAGTGGCTCTGCGTCCCCGCATGCAGGGACGCTGAGCCTCTAGAGGCTACGAGTCCCAGCATCCGGTTGTACGCAATTACAGATTTTTACGAAATTAATTGTAATAACAATCCAATATTCAAGAAACAGTGTAAAGAAATCGAAAGTCGCGTAAAAAAGACAAAGCAAAGGACATAAACAAAGTAATGAACTGGACCAGAAGAGTCTTTCGGAAAATACAGTACAGTACAGTACAACTTTATTTAAACGTTAAATGTAAAACAAGTCAAGTTAATATTTAAAATCAGAAATAGCAACAGATCAACATTTAAAACATTTCAGAAGTTTAAAATGTCAAAGTAAAACCACTTTAATGTTAAGAGCACGGACAACATAATTTAATTAAGAAATAATAGGTACGTTAAAAAGACGACATTTCTCATGATTAAAGACAACATTTACACAACCAATACGATTTTTTTGGGGGAATTTGTTCAACCCAGCGCATTTCATGTGTTGCAAGTCCAGACAACCATCACATGCTAAGCTGTCCTCTGCGTGCAAATTTTTCTTGCAAGAGTAGCATAAATACTACACGTTGTCTTTTAGTGAGGTCAATTGATTTTTCAGAAAGTCCCACGAATCCTTTTCAAAGTACTTTCTTATTCGTTGGATGTTGACATTTTCGTCAAGTAATTTATATGATAGACTCGATATCGATTTTTCTTTGAGATTCCATTGCCGTTTTAACCATCTCTTCATGAACTATCCACGATAGCATTGCTACAAACAGTAATGTTTGAAATTTCTGACCAACATATAGTTCATCCATTTTGTTGAGATTAATTAATCTTTTTAATGTTCAATTGACAACAGTTCATAGCCCCTGGTGTGAACCGATTAGTCACGGGAAATTCCGATTTTATTATAAATTTCATATTTTTCCGGTAAAATCCGTAATTTTGTACAACAACCGGATGCGGGGACTCGTAGCCTCTAGAGGCTCCACGTCCCCGCCCGCATGCGGGGACGCGGAGCCACTGCCTTTCTTGAATCATTTATTTTGTGAAAACACATTTTAAATGTCACTAAAGCTATCACATAAAAAAAAATCGAAACCCTCATGTTTTTTCTGGGTATGGCAGGGTGACAACTGACTGAATAAGAAGTGTCGTAATGTATTCATTAATGTCAATAAATGGGCGTATTTCAATGTTTTTGTCAATAATAATATATCGAATTATTGTCTATGCAATTACCTAGTAATTGATTTTGTCAATATTGGTCGTGTTTGAAGTAAACCGATGTATGCTTTAAATGCCTTTTCAAATGGATTTTCGTTTGATTTATCCTTGCTTAGACTCATTTTGAAAGTTAAACTTTTCAAAATATTTTTTTCCTAGATTTTGACCTGTCGACAGGGCGCAGACATATTGGATCTCGTAAATTATCGAAAACCTGCGAGATTTTGAATTAGCAGCCATTGAATGAAGGAAACGAAAAACAAAATAGAAAAATGTCGACGAAGAAGATTATTTTCACACGTTTCCAGTCTATTTTAACACTTAGATTTAATGGAATGTGATATCAGTTAATGATGAATTAGACAATCACGTTTATACTCCTTCATGACCATGCAGAGTGCCATTATGAAAACAAAATACATTGCAATATGTATATTTTGGATATCGCTTTTGGGTAAATTATTTCTTTGAATTAATAAACGTTCCTGTTAATCTTTGTCAGGATGACTGTGTATTTACGTATGTTTTGCTTATTGATGAGAAAATCTCTTTACTCTGTACAGGAGCAACTATATTGGGGCGTATTTCCGTTTCCAACTATATGTATGTTATTGTTATGGATTGAATCCACTGTTATTTTTTTTGCCCTTCTATCTCCAGAAACACATGTGTAAGCATACTTTTATTCCGGTGTGTAGAATTTCCGTTTAGGGTTAGCATGGAAAAAATAACCTAGTGGCAGAGTAGTGCAATAATTCCTCTGGAAATTATACACTAGTGTAACTATTCGTAACTTGTACTCTGGAAAGAAAACACAGTTACACATGGATATGCTGGGGAAGGCTTTATTTTATTTGTAGGGTAAACAAAGGAGCTTCATGTTGAGTGTCAGTTAAATTATAATGATCTACCCTTCCTGATTCGTTAGCTCTTTACCCTTTATAATTGTAAAGAAAAACACACCAATCATGGATGCCTCTAGTTTTCAAAGCTTAGGGCACAGGAGCTTGACGTTTTATCAATAGAACAGATGTATGGCCTACATCTATTTTATTGATAAAACGCCAAGCTCCTGTGCTTAGGCCAAAAAAAAAAAATATGTGTGTTTACGGTCACCCGACTGACCCCATTTTTCAGCCACCAACCCTAACCTTTTTTATCGGCAATTATTCGACCCAAATTCTTGCTAGCAACCCTATCAATTTTTACACAGAATTCGGATAACCATTTTTGTTGTTTAATCAGCANNCAATGTTTTATTTATTCAACCGCTAGCTTTTTGTCGAAATTGAGAGCACAGAAGGTAGAAAAACTATGTAACTCGTCATAAAACAGCTTCAACAAATGAGGGCTTACCGGAAATTTCAAAAATGAAATACCGGAATCGGTTTCTGGAACCGGGAGCGACTATATCCGGTTTTGCCGATAGTAAAAAAAGGATAAAATAATCCCGACCGACCGACCCTAGATTTTTTCTTACATGTGACCGTAAACACACATATTTTTTTTTTGGCCTTAGGGTGAGTACTTCTACTTTGTCAGACCCCACAAAAAGTACTAACTCTAACTGTCATTCGCATGGTAACGAAATGAAAGGTTATGGGTCATGCACATTGATTATTGCAAGATCTGACTTCCGGGGTGTGCCAAAGTAGATTCTACCTGCTTACGGATCATGTTGGTCCCTGTAGTGGGAGAAACTGGCCATGGGGACCATATTAAATACAGGAAAATTCATGAGCCGACATACGATTTCAGAAAAACTATAACTACAACTATATAACATCAGTGATTTTCCGACTGCATATTTGGGGCCGTATATCGGCTCCATTCCCAGTGTAAAAAAGGCTCTATTTTTCCCAATTTTATTGGGGAAAATTCCCAATAGCGTGGTGATCAAATTATGCGTAAAAATCGTTAATGAAAGCTTTTTCAAATGAAATTAAAAGTCGAACATTTTCACTTTTATGACCTGGTTACTGTTTGTTTTGATTATGCAAGCGAAATACTACATTTGTACGCACAAGATAACGGGAACCAGTGCAGTATATTGGGTCGCTTAATTTGTTGAAAGTGGCGTGTACCGGACTGTGATAAAACTTCAGAAAAACGAAAGCGGAAATTGTAGTATTTGGAATAAATTTTATATTAAAGATGTTTATTTAAATAAATTTAATATAAAAATAGTAAATATGTCCTGTGATTTTAGTTGCTTGACATTTTGTCAATTCATTTGGGAAACGGAAAACAGTTGATGAATCGGGAATTATTGCCAATTGAGTTTTAAATTTAAGAATAAAAATGTCACAATGTTGCAATGTTAAAAATTGTACCAGTAATGATGGAACCGAGTAGAGGTAACTTGAATCTTTTGGATTAAAAAAGTGTTTACTGCCTGAGAGCAACAAGGTTGATGACGTTAATAAAGCTAGTGAAACTGTTTGTGCTTTGAAGTGAGTCCCGACGGTCCCTCTACCGCCATACTGGTGCCAGTGGTGTCTTCTATCTAATCCCACTTTAAAAAAAATACCTATTCCAGGTGGCAGGTATTCCCACTTTCAAATAACAATAGATGTTGTTACAGTTAATTTGCTGTCAAATTTTATGTCAAATATTACAGAAAAATGCAAAATAGTATTTGAGTGAAGTAAGTGTTATTAAGAAAATAAATTAGAAATTTGAATGAAACATTTTTTTCATATGGGTTGAAATAAAGTATGACATAAATAGTAAAATATCTTAAAATAATATGTGTACATGTACCTTTGAAAAAAAACATGAATCATAAGAATTTTAATAAAAAAAAAAATGAATAGTGACAAACATAAGACAAGACATGCTTCTTTACTATACATTTGTATCACTTATTGATGTGTGTATCTGTATTTTTATTTTATTAGAATAGAAATGATCAATTACTATATATTAATTCTCTATTCTCTAAGCAAGGTCTACCTGAAGTTAATGAGTTTTTTTTTATACACCCTATGTCCCAATGTTTGCACATTGTTTAGACAATAATTACAGCTATTCCTACTTGAAATTTTAAATTTCTTTAATGAATTTTTTTTAAAGTGGGATTAGGTGGACCTTACCAGTCACCAACACTAGTACTGATACACCATGCCCAGAAGTGGAACGCCTTGTTACAACTGTCAGTGTCACTTCAGAAACAACAAATTCAAATTCTTTATTACCTAACACAACTTCAAATGACATCCAACAACATGTATACAGTGCAAATATTGGCGATGTTGAAAATGGTTCGAAGTCTGACTCACTCTGATTCGGACAGTTATGCTCCAGAGGTCATGGTACGGCCAGATGCCAGGGTCTTACGTTCAATAATTAAAGAATGAACAAAAATACCCATGGCTATATCAGTGTGGTATACCAAGGGTGTGTATGTAAGTTTTGTGAACTGTTTTGTGGTCATTCCTCTTCATCACAATAATTTGTTACTGTTTGCATAGACCTTGGTACAGTGTGATCGCTATATTCTATTACTGGACATCCAAATTAATAAATTTACTCTTCCCATCTTTTCCCAATTCACATCATTTACGTGCTAATTTTCCCAATTATAAGGGACCCAGGCCCCAGATACAAATGAGTAGGAAAATCACTGAACATATATGTATAAGAGCTCTAGATCTAAATGTAACAAAGTTTAAAGAATAACAATAAGTGTGAAATTAGTAACATGTGGAAATATGTACCAAGACTAAATTAATATGTTATTAATGTTTTTCTATTTCTTCAGGGTTTTCAGAAGCAAAGCTGACATGTAGAGATTTTGAAGAAAATGTCATAGAGCATGGACAACAATACAAACCAGATGCTATTGACCTTTGTAAGGTCTGTCTTTGTGATCGAGGCTTTCCAACCATGTGTCAATCTGTGTCCTGTTCACCACCATCCTGCCCACATTGGGAACAAGTTAAAATGAAATGCTGTCATTTTACATGTCTGGACACGCCCCTTTTACCAACCAACACGCCCACAGACACTAACAGTACTGATAATATAGGTATTTAGTAGATATGTCTTTACTTTCTAGTAATGATTATTTTGATGGGAAAAGTTTTCTTATGAAAATGTTGAATAAATGTTTTGTTTGAACTGCATCAGTGGTATTGGGTTGGCACTGAGTGCAGTTTAGATCATGGGCGGGTCAAACCAAAGAGTATTAAATTGGTATTTGTTGTTTCTCCAATAAGCACACAGTATTAATGACTAAGAGCAAAGACTGGTTGGCATGGAATCGGGTTAATGTGTCCGAATGGAGCAACATTTCTACCCATGGACTGTTGTTTCAGTGAGCTAGCACTATGGAGATCCACATTTATAGCATGTTTGTCTAGTATAAAGCAGACATCATCAACATGTTAAATGTTACTTGTTTTCGCAATGATATAGCTGAAAAATTGCTCATTCCAGGGCTCACCACACTTGCAATAAACAGTATTTAACTTTAAATTCATGATTACCTCACCTTTCCAAAGGCAATCTGATTAAAATCAGATCTCTCACTTGCTCCCCCTTTTCTGATACAACATGTATGTCGCGGCGTTGGAGATCTGAAGAAATCCCATTACGGGTCACATGTGAATGACCCGATGTCATGAATATTAAATGATATGGTAATTATGGGTTGTGAACTTATTCGACCAATCAGATTACTCGTAGCAAACAACGCTTCAGTTTTGTCGAAAAGATGGCGGATGATAAATATGAGGATGTGCTGAAATCAATTTGTGCACAGTTTTCTGTTGAAACGTTGAAAGGAGAGCAGCAAGAAATGATCAAATCATTGTTAGAGCAGACGGACTGCATATCGGAGCAATTTATTATTAGAATATTACGCTTTCATGATCTCGGAAGCTAAATTTTCATTGGACGAAAAAGGTCATGTCATTGGGTCATTCACATGTGACCCGTAATGGGATTTCTTCAGATCTCCCACGCCGCGACATATCAGAAAAGGGGGAGCAAGTGAGAGATCTGATTTTAATCAGATTGTTCCAAAGGCAACATGTGCTTTTGCCATCACTTGGCGTCCGTCATTCGTTAACTTTTCACATTTTAATCTTCTCCTCTAAAACCACTCAGCCAAATGAACTGACATTTGGTAAGAAGCATCTATGGATGGTCCTCTATAAAGATTGCACATTTCGTCCTGATCCGTTAACAAACATAGCCGCCACAGGCAATTCTTGTTTTTGATTTGTCAATTTTTAGCTCACCTGACCCAAAGGGTCATGTGAGCTTTTGTCATCACTTTGCGTCCGTCGTCATCGTCGTCGTCCGCGTCTGTAAACTTTTCATACTTTCATCTTCTTCTTTGAAACTACTGAACAGATTTGGACCAATCTTGGCAGAAATGTTCATTGGGAGGTCCTCTACCAAATTTGTTATTTTGGTTTAGATCGGAAAACCAACATGGCCGCCAGGGCCAATAATGTGTTCTGATTGGTTGAAACTTTGAAAATCTTCTTGTCAGAAACTACTCAGCCGATGGAATTGTAACATTATAGAAATGGTGACTGGATGGTCCTCTACTAAATTTGTTATTTTTGTGCCAATCGCATATCCAAGATGGCCACCATGACTCGACTTAGTTTTAACATAGGACCCTATGGGAAAAATGTTTAAAAAGTTTTTCCTCTGAAACCAGTAAGTCAGTTCAAAGCAAACATGGCATGAATGGTCCTTAGGTGGTCAACTTTCAAAA